>JAQJVL010003408.1:0-61690 GCA_035578905.1 Stictocephala bisonia
AAGTTAAAAAATAAAACATACAGAAACGTTCTTGTCCACCTTGTATTAAACATGTCTAAAAACGGAGTTTTGAGTAATAGAAATGTAAAGTTAGTGGGTCTTTTGACATGTTTTATATAAATAGTGTACGAAAACAGGACATCTCATTGAGGTGGCCCACTGTACACACCACTCAAGTATATTTATATGTTCGCAAACTGGAATTTATATTTTGGTGTGTTCACAAGCCTTTACACTTGTTCGCAAACAAGACAACTGGCTAGGGGTACAGTTGCAGTCACACACCAACCAGAGCGTATGCTGTCACACCACTATGTCGACCGCTGAAAAACTTCAAAGACCAGTGTACAACTTGCTCCAAAAGGCTCCCTGGTTGCTATAAAACCAATGGTTTAGTTTAAACGTTTTAAAACTAAAACTGGAAGACTTATCTGGCCTAATATCACTTTTGATATTTTGATACAGGCCTGAATCGTTTCTTATCTAGTAGATTATTAAGTATTTTCTTTTTTGTTGCATGAAATGTGGCCCCCCTGTGCACTAAGTCTGTGTGGCCCCGGGGCAATTTGCCCCTTTTGCCCCCCCCCCCTCTGGGCGGCCCTGTTCAGAATACGGAAAACATATTGTTGAGTAAACCACTTACTCAATACAAAACGTATCATTGCAGGAAAAAGTCGCCATTATACATATGTGAAGTCGAAAAGGGTACAAAAAAGAAATCGCATATTGGGAAAGAATATGGAATATCCCCAAACACATTATCGACCTACCTCAAAAACTAGGATAACATTTTTGCATAAACCACGAATCTACGTGATTTCGAAACTTTTAAACAAGTAAGGGACCCGGCCTATCCTGACGTTGATGAGTTTACAATTATATAACACATGAACTGTTACTAATTCGTGTTTTGTTGGTTATAATCTCAACAACTATAGTCTGTACAGCATAACGTAACGCTCAATGGTCGCCCGATAAATTGTCACCTGAAAAATACTTTCAAAAAATAACATATAGCCTACTGAAAATTTATAAAACGATTCCCCTAACTTTAGGGTTATATCTTGTCCTCTTCTTTGAAACATATTCATCAAAAATGATATTCGTCGAACCTAGAGAATGAGACCTTTTCATAGACCAATCATGAAAATCGGTTCAGTAGTTCCTGAGATCTCAGTGTGACACAAAATCTCCTTGTGTATTAAATATATAGATTAACCCTAAAGATAAACATTGAATATCTACAAATTAAATTTGTCGCTGTGGTGATAAATGTAGATTTTTGAGAAATTAAACATTGATCTGTAAATAATGCTACTACGCGGCTAAAAATAGACCAACATCTTAACCCTCCGAGTGTTGATCGTTAGATTTCTAACGATATTTTCTAGCGGCCGAGTGTCGATCGTTAGATTTCTAACGATCTTGCAACGCCGTAGTTTTTCACTGATTTAACCGGTTTTCATTATCGATATAGCGATGATTCGAATACTACTCGATTCTAGAACATCCAGGCTGCATGGCAACTGTATAATGCCTACTGTTTGTAAAAAAATTAGCAGTTTTATTTTATTCTCAAAATTACATCAGCTGCGTTTGTTTACTGTGCCTTCAGTTGAACGTATGCTAGTTGGTAGAGTATATAATTTCTTCTATATGTCTTATATTCAAGGTGTTAAAAAAAGTGTGTAAATGTATATATTTTTGTGTTCAGTGATAAATTCTTTACTAAATGGCTATTTTGATTTTTTCATGAAGTGAACGAAAAAAAATATAAAAATTGAGATCTTGAAACATTTTTGAAACTTTTTTTGAAATTTTAAGTTCCCGCCCACAGAAAATTTTTAGGACTAAAAGTAAGTAATTCAAAATGTAGTACTTTATGTAGCCTAGTTATTTTAGATTACAAATATATATGTATGTATGGACTTATCTTTAGTTATTGGTTATAACAAAATATTTTTAAAAAACACTTCAGAAGTCACAAAAATGGTGTAACACTCGGGGGGTTTTAATGCAACACTCGGAGGGTTAAAATTTAATCTTTTTCAAAAATAAACTTTTTAACAAACAAGAATATGTTTTGTTATGGTATTCAGTCAATAGATGTTTTAAGAACAAAGCATTATAATTTAGAAGGATGTGTATTAGTCACTTGTTTCGGTTGTGACATAGTCTGATGTCTGGCGTTAAATAAATTCCAACTGAGATTTATTTAAAGCTGAGTTTTTAAGTTTGGCATAAATATTTATGAATTTTAGTGTTTATCACTCTACATATACATTTGTGTCTTTTCAATCATAAAAACTATTTTTTAAATGTATTTTTAAATGATATATATATATATATATATATATATATATATATATATATATATACTAATATAAAGTTAAAAATTAGGGCTACTTACGTATTTTTAGGTTGTAATAAAATTAAAAACTGAGTACAGTAGAAGGGGCCCCGATTGAGCCCCGAGCTCTGATTGGTCCAATTTTTTGTGACGTCATCCAAGATGGCGGCGCCCATGTTTCCCGCCAAATTTCTTAACCTAACCTAACCCATACATATTCGATTAACTTATATCAGATTACCTTAGTCGACTATACCCATTCGATTATTTAGTCGATTATATCCATTCGATTAATTTAGTCGATTAAGTATTAACTTATATCTGATTACCTTAACCGACTATACCCATTCGATTATTCTAGTTGATTATATTCATTCGATTATTTTAGTCGAATATTTTATACTCGATTATTATATTGACTTTTTCGTTATTTTAAGCGTATTTAACTGGTTTTTGTGTCTATATCTTTGTATTTTAAAATGGATCCTGTAAATATTGTTGGTACTAACAAGACTTATGTCATTAAAATTAGATTGTACGGTCCTAAAACTACGTACACGTAGGTAAAACAGGGGGTTGCGATGGTTTCGACTTCTTTCCAAGGTCAACCCTTTCCTTGCTCACTTAACTCATCTAAAAGAGCATTATGTTCGAATTTATCTTGGAAATCTTCGTTACCAATCCGTTGGGGTTTTACTATAATATACTTAATAAATTTGATTCTAATTGTTTATTTTATTTTACAGTTTTAAGTGATTAAACATTAAATTATTATTGCTACTTACAAATAATCAGTTAAGTTTACAACATAATGTCAGCTGATCAAAGAGCGCTTTCTACCTAGCTTTATCGGTATCACTTCCGTTGCCACTATCACCACTGCTTGCAAACACATGCTTTATTAAACCTCCTAACAGTTTAGTACTTAGTATGATATAGTAGAAATAAAAGTAGTGGTAATGTGTCGGTACTAAAACACATTTTTTAGTGTGAATTAGAGCCTGTATCTTTTTAAAACTAAAGTGCAATAGTCTAATAGATAAGAAGAGGGTTTGCGATGCCTTTGGCTACCATAATTACGCATACTCACTCAGACAATTGATAGACACAACTCCCTTGGACCCAATCATACTCAACACACATAGACGATCCACCTACCCTACACACAGCACTCTTGTTAGATCACATAGTAACCCATTATGTAAGACTTTTCATAGACCAACCACTATATAAAAGGCTTTTGACTAATCACCCACCTATTCAACAATCAGCCCTCTTACCAGACTACCTACCTAAACAACACGTAAGACTTTTGATGTACCAGGTAAATACTTAACATAAAAACTCCTGATTTTACCATCCACCTACTCTGTCAACATACCACCTACTTACTGAACACACTGCACCCCTGATAGATCACCTACCTATCCATTACACAAAACCTTTGGTTGTTCACCCACCTATTCTATAAGATTAAGTGGCAGAGAGGGCTTTACAGCCCTAACTTCACCTCATAAATAACAATAAAGTAGTTTTCATTTAATTTCCATCCAACATACATATACAACCTACCTACCAAACAGCATGACCCTACATATCCAGGAGTAAGACTCTTGATTGACAACCCACTTACCCAATACAACGTTATTTTTATATACCCCTTACTTTCCCAACACATGAGACTATTGACTGACCACACAACACACTGCACTCTGCACTCTTGATAGATCACATACTTATTCATTAAATGAGAACTTAATTCAACACATTGTCATTGACCACCGATTTATTCAACACACATTTATCTTTATAGACCACCAACCTTCTCAACACATGAGACTATTAAAAGATCACATAATTAACATACAACATATCACACACACACACACACACACACACACACACACACACACACACACACACACACACACACACACACACACACACACACACACACACACACACACACACACAAAACATACAAAACATATCAGAACACACACACACACACACACACACACACACACACACACAAAATCAAACTCTAAATACAAGATTCTAGACTAACCTCCCACCTAGTATACACACTGTACCCCTGATATATCACCTAACTCTTCATTGCATTTGACCTTTGATTGTCCATCCACCTATTCAACACACATGCACAACCTACCTACCAAGCACAATGATTCTTAATACACCTACATATCCAGGAGTAAGACTCTTGATTGACCACCCACTTACCCAATACAACGTTATTTTTATATACCCCTTACTTTCCCAACACATGAGACTATTGACTGACCACACAACACACTGCACTCTGCACTCTTGATAGATCACATACTTATTCATTAAATGAGACCTTAATTCAACACATTGTCATTGACCACCGATTTATTCAACACACATTTATCTTTATAGACCACCAACCTTCTCAACACATGAGACTATTAAAAGATCACATAATTAACATACAACATATCACACACACACACACACACACACACACACACACACACACACACACACACACACACACACACACACACACACACACACACACACACACACACACAAAACATACAAAACATATCAGACCACACACACACACACACACACACACACACACACACACACACACACACACACACACACACACACAAAATCAAACTCTAAATACAAGATTCTAGACTAACCTCCCACCTAGTATACACACTGTACCCCTGATATATCACCTATTTCTTCATTGCATTTGACCTTTGATTGTCCATCCACCTATTCAACACATATGCACAACCTACCTACCAAGCACAATGATTCTTAATACACCTACCTATCCAATAGTAAGACTCTTGATTGACCACCCACTTACCCAACACTCAGTTATCTTTATAGATCAGCTAAATTCACAAAACATAAGACTATTAACAGACTACCTATTTAGCATAAAAGATTTACCACACACACACACAAACTGTAAATACAAGATTTTTTACTCACTACCTACCTACTGCACACTGCACTCTTGATAGATCACCTACCTATTCATCATATAAGACTGTTGATTGTCCATCTACCTATCCATAAACACATGTACAAACAACCTACCAAGCACTAATACCCTTCCTATCCAGTAGTAAGACTCTCATACCCACTTACCAAACACACAGTTATCTTTATATACCACATACCATACCGACACATAAACTTATTGACAGACTACTTACTTAACTTATAAGACTTACCACCTAATAGACAACCTACATAAGGTATTAGTTGTCATTCCACCTATCCAACAAACATGTACAAGATACCTACCAAGCTCCATAACCCTACCTATCCATGAGTAAGACTCTTGATTTACCACCCACTTACCCAACACACAGTTATCTTTACAGACCAACTACCTTCCCAACCCATAAAATTATTGACAGACAACCTACTTAACATACAAGACTTACCACCTACCCAACGCAATTAGATTGCCTACTTACTAAACACATCATTCCTTATTACCTCCTACCTATCCAATACGTAATACTCATGATTCACCACCACTCACCTACTCAACAAACACAGTTCTCTTGATAAGCCACTCACCTCCCCAACACATAAGACATCTGACTGACCACCTACTTAAAATACTAGACTAACCACACTCTACATACAAGACTTTTTATTGACTACTCACATACTAAACACACTGACGTTTGATTAAACACACGAATACTCAACACAGAGTCATATTGATAGAACAAACCACCTTCCCCAAACACAGAACACACACTCTACAGATATAAATTGAAAGACCATCCCACTACCAAACACGCAGTCTTCTTGATAAACCCCCAACTACTCAATACGTGAGACACTTGGTTAACTACTCGCCTACCCAACACATAGTCCTCTTGATAGACCACTCACCCCTCCCGACACATAATACATTTGTCAGACCACTTACTTAACATACAATACTGACCATACACTCTGCATAGAAGACGTTTGATTAACCACTCACCTACTCAATACACACAAAACACTTGTTTGAACACACATCTATTTAACAAACAGAACTGTCTATAGACACTTCACCTTTCCAAAACATAAGACTTTTGAAGGACCACCTATCAAAGATACAAAAATCATGATAAAAAACTACACACACTGCAGATTACTTAATATACCATCATACTACCATAAAAACAGCCCTATTGATATACCCCCACCTACCCAATACACGTACCACACACCGTATATACAAGACTTTCGTTTAGCCACTCACATATTAAACACACTAGGACTCTTGATTGACCATCCATCTACGTAACACACATGGATGACCTATGTACCAAAATAACATGACTTTTAATATTTGACACACCTAGAATTTTTCATATACTTTAGACAGTCCACCTATCTAACACACAGTACTTACTGTAGATAAACGCCCTACCTTCCCAATGCACAAGAATTTTGAAGGAACACCTACCAAACATACAAAAATCATGATATACCAACCACACACACTCAACAGACATAACTTAAAATACCATCACACTACCATAAAAACAGTCCTATTGATATAACCCCAACTACCCAATATACAGTACGTACCACACACCGTACATACAAGACTTATGTTTAGCCACTCACATAATAAATACACAAGAGTCTTGATTGACCATCCATTTACGTAAAACATGTGGACGACCTAAGTACCTAACTAACATGAATCTTGATATTTTCACACACCTAGCCTTTATATATACTTTAGACAGTCCACTTACTCATTACACAGTCCTGTTGATAGGCGTAACAAGTAGGTGTCACAGTCCCAATTTTCTTAACACGTAAGACTTTTATCGACCACCTACCTAACATACATAACTCATGATAGACCAACCACATACTCTGCAAACATGACTTAATAGACAGACCTTTTACCAAACATACTGTCCCCTTGATAAAACACCCATCTAATCAGCACAAAAGACTTGATAGAACATCTACTTAGCATACAAGAATGACTACACACTGTACAAACAAGACTTTAGATTGACCATCCACCTACTAAATACACGACCCTTGATTGATCATTCACATACTGAATACACAGTCCTGTTGATAGACACCCCACCTAACCAACTAATAATAATTTTGATATACCACCTATTTAACATACAGGATCAATCACACACTCTACCGACATGGCTTAGTAGATCATCCTGCTATTATAAACAACGTCCCCTTAATAGTGCACCCACCTCCTCAACACATAAGACTTTATAGAACACCTACTTAACATACACGACTGTCCACACTCTCTACATACAAGAATTTGTATTAATCACCCACCTAATTACACACAATACCCTTGATTGATCATCCACCTACTCAATACACAATCCTGTTGATAGACTTCAACCTTCACATATCATAAAACTTTTGATATAATACCTATTAAACATACAAGACCAACAAAACACTCTAGAGACATGCCTTAGTAGGCCAACTTATTATCAAACACAACGACCCCTTGGTATAGTAACCACCTACTCAACACATAAGACTTCATAAAACACTTACTTAACATACAAGACTGACCACACACTGTACATACAAGACACGATTGACCACACGCATATTAAACACACAAGACTCTTTATTGATCAACCATCTACTCAACACACAGTCCTGTTGATAGACACCCTAACTTCCCAATACATAATACTTCTGATATACCACCTTCTAATATAACAAGACCAACCACGCACCATATATACATGATTTAATTGACCAACTCAACTACGAAACACATAAGAATGAATTTTGATAGCCTAATCAAGTGATACCCAGCACAAGATTCCTTGAGACCTACAATCCATATTAACACAACACTTGATAGACCACTGACCTTCCCAACACATAAGGCATCTGACAGACCACTTACCCAATATACTAGATTAACCATACTCTACATACAAGACTTTTGATTGACCACATCACCTACTAAATACACAGAAACTTGATTAAACACCCACATACTCAACACAGAGTCATATTGATAGAACAACCCACCTTCCCCAAACATAAAACCACACACTCTGCAGACATAACTTGAAAGACCATCCCACTACCAAACACGCAGTCCTCTTGATAAACCCCTATCTACACAATACGTGAAACTTTTGGTTAACCACTCGCTTACCCAACACATAGTCCCCTTGATAGACCACTTACTCGACACATAAACTTATTGACAGACTACCTACTTAACATACAAGACGTACCACCTAATAGACAATCTAAATAAGGCTTTAGTTGTCATTCCACCTATCCAACACACATGTACAAGACACCTACCAAGCTCCACAACCCTACCTATCCATTAGTAGGGACTCTTGATTTACCACCCACTTAGCCAACACACAGTTATCTTTACAGACCAACCACCCTCCAAACCCATACTATTATTGACAGACAACCTACTTAACATACAGGACTTACCACCTAATAGACAATCTAAATAAGGCTTAGTTGTCATTCCACCTATCCAACACACATGTACAAGACACCTACCAAATTCCACAACCCTACCTATCCATTAGTAAGACTCTTGATTTACCACCCACTTACCCAACACACAGTTATCTTTACAGACCAACTACCTTCCCAACCATAAAATTATTGACAGACAACCTACTTAACATACAAGACTTACCACCTACCCAACACAATTAGATTGCCTACTTACTAAATACATCATTCCTTATTACCTCCTACCTATCCAATACGTAATACTCATGATTCACCACCACTCACCTACTCAACAAACACAGTTCTCTTGATAAGCCACTCACCTCCCCAACACATAAGACATCTGACTGACCACCTACTTAAAATACTAGACTAACCACACTCTACATACAAGACTTTTTATTGACTACTTACATACTAAACACACTGACGTTTGATTAAACACACGAATACTCAACACAGAGTCATATTGATAGAACAAACCACCTTCCCCAAACACAGAACACACACTCTACAGATATAAATTGAAAGACCATCCCACTACCAAACACGCAGTCTTCTTGATAAACCCCCAACTACTCAATACGTGAGACACTTGGTTAACTACTCGCCTACCCAAACACATAGTCCTCTTGATAGACCACTCACCCCTCCCGACACATAATACATTTGTCAGACCACTTACTTAACATACAATACTGACCATACACTCTGCATAGAAGACGTTTGATTAACCACTCACCTACTCAATACACACAAAACACTTGTTTGAACACACATCTATTTTAACAAACAGAACTGTCTATAGACACTTCACCTTTCCAAAACATAAGACTTTTGAAGGACCACCTATCAAAGATACAAAAATCATGATAAAAAACTACACACACAGCAGGATTACTTAATATACCATCATACTACCATAAAAACAGCCCTATTGATATACCCCCCCACCTACCCAATACACGTACCACACACCGTATATACAAGACTTTCGTTTAGCCACTCACATATTAAACACACTAGACTCTTGATTGACCATCCATCTACGTAACACACATGGATGACCTATGTACCAAAATAACATGACTTTTAATATTTGACACACCTAGAATTTTCATATACTTTAGACAGTCCACCTATCTAACACACAGTACTTACTGTAGATAGACGCCCTACCTTCCCAATGCACAAGAATTTTGAAGGAACACCTACCAAACATACAAAAATCATGATAAACCAACCACACACACTCTACAGACATAACTTAAAATACCATCACACTACCATAAAAACAGTCCTATTGATATAACCCCAACTACCCAATATACAGTACGTACCACACACCGTACATACAAGACTTATGTTTAGCCACTCACATAATAAATACACAAGAGTCTTGATTGACCATCCATTTACGTAAAACATGTGGACGACCTAAGTACCTAACTAACATGAATCTTGATATTTCACACACCTAGCCTTTTTATAAACTTTAGACGGTCCACTTACTCATTACACAGTCCTGTTGATAGGCGTAACAAGTAGGTGTCACAGTCCCAATTTTCTTAACACGTAAGACTTATCGACCACCTACCTAACATACATAACTCATGATAGACCAACCACATACTCTGCAAACATGACTTAATAGACAGACCTTTTACCAAACATACTGTCCCCTTGATAAAACACCCATCTAATCAGCACAAAAGACTTGATAGAACATCTACTTAGCATACAAGAATGACTACACACTGTACAAACAAGACTTTAGATTGACCATCCACCTACTAAATACACGACCCTTGATTGATCATTCACATACTGAATACACAGTCCTGTTGATAGACACCCCACCTAACCAACTAATAATAATTTTGATATACCACCTATTTAACATACAGGATCAATCACACACTCTACCGACATGGCTTAGTAGATCATCCTGCTATTATAAACAACGTCCCCTTAATAGTGCACCCACCTCCTCAACACATAAGACTTTATAGAACACCTACTTAACATACACGACTGTCCTCACTCTCTACATACAAGAATTTGTATTAATCACCCACCTAATTAACACACAATACCCTTGATTGATCATCCACCTACTCAATACACAATCCTGTTGATAGACTTCAACCTTCACATATCATAAAACTTTTGATATAATACCTATTTAACATACAAGACCAACAAAACACTCTAGAGACAATGCCTTAGTAGGCCAACTTATTATCAAACACAACGACCCCTTGGTATAGTAACCACCTACTCAACACATAAGACTTCATAAAACACTTACTTAACATACAAGACTGACCACACACTGTACATACAAGACACGATTGACCACACGCATATTAAACACACAAGACTCTTTATTGATCAACCATCTACTCAACACACAGTCCTGTTGATAGACACCCTAACTTCCCAATACATAATACTTCTGATATACCACCTTCTAATATAACAAGACCAACCACGCACCCATATATACATGATTTAATTGACCAACTCACTACGAAACACATAAGAATGAATTTTGATAGCCTAATCAAGTGATACCCAGCACAAGATTCCTTGAGACCTACAATCCATATTAACACAACACTTGATAGACCACTGACCTTCCCAACACATAAGGCATCTGACAGACCACTTACCCAATATACTAGATTAACCATACTCTACATACAAGACTTTTGATTGACCACTCACCTACTAAATACACAGAAACTTGATTAAACACCCACATACTCAACACAGAGTCATATTGATAGAACAACCCACCTTCCCCAAACATAAAACCACACACTCTGCAGACATAACTTGAAAGACCATCCCACTACCAAACACGCAGTCCTCTTGATAAACCCCTATCTACACAATACGTGAAACTTTTGGTTAACCACTCGCTTACCCAACACATAGTCCCCTTGATAGACCACTTACTCGACACATAAACTTATGACAGACTACCTACTTAACATACAAGACTTACACCTAATAGACAATCTAAATAAGGCTTTAGTTGTCATTCCACCTATCCAACACACATGTACAAGACACCTACCAAGCTCCACAACCCTACCTATCCATTAGTAGGACTCTTGATTTACCACCCACTTAGCCAACACACAGTTATCTTTACAGACCAACCACCCTCCCAACCCATACTATTATTGACAGACAACCTACTTAACATACAGGACTTACCACCTAATAGACAATCTAAATAAGGCTTAGTTGTCATTCCACCTATCCAACACACATGTACAAGACACCTACCAAATTCCACAACCCTACCTATCCATTAGTAAGACTCTTGATTTATCACCAACTCTGTCAACACACAGTTATCTTTACAGACCAACTACCCTCCCAACCCATAATATTATTGACAGACAACCTACTTTACATACAAGACTTACCACCTACCCAATGCACTTAGATTGCCTACTTACTAAAAACATTATTCCTTACTACCTCCTGCCTATCCAATACGTAATACTCATGATTGACCACCACTCACCTACTCAACAAAACACAGTTCTCTTGATAAGCCACTCATCTCCCCAACACATAAGACATCTGACTGACCACTTACCTACTTATATACTAGACTAACAACACTCTACATACAAGACTTTGATTGACCACTCACCTACTAAACACACTCAGACGTTGATTAAACACCCACATACTCAACACAGAATCATGTTGATAAACCAACCCACCTTCCCCAAACATAAAACTTTTGATAGGACCAACCACACTCTCTACATACATAACTTAAAATACCATCACACTACCAAAAAGGCAGTCTCTTTATAGACCCCCATCTTTCAATACGTGAGACACTTGGTTAACTAATCGCCTATCTAACACATAGCCCTCTTGATAGACCACTTACCCCTCCCGACACATAATACATTTGTCAGACCACTTATTTAACATAAAAGACTGACCATACACTCTACATAGAAGACGTTTCATTATCCACTCACCTACTCAATACACACAAAACACTTGTTTGATCACACACCTATTTATCAAACAGAACCGTCGACACTCACTCCACCTTCCCAAAGCATAAGACTTTTGAAGGACCACCTACCAAACATACAAAAATCATGATAAACAAACTAGACACTCTGCAGACATCACTTAATATACCTTCAAACTACCATAAAAATAGTCCTATTGATATACCCTCACCTATGCAATATACGTACTACACCACCGTACATACAAAACTTATGTTTGACCACTCACATACTAAACACACAAGGACTCTTGATTGACCACCACCTACTTAATATACTGCACTCTTGATAGACCAATCACCCTCCCATAAAAAGACTGTTGTCAGACTATATACTTAACATACAAGACTTACCACACATTCTACATCGACCATCTACCTACTCAACAAAAAAAAAGACCAACCACACACTCTACATATAAGACTCTTGGTTGGTCACCCACCTACTCAACATAGAACCCCTCTGATACACCATCCACTTGAACATTACATAAAACCTGTGATATTCCACCCAATCATCAAACACACATGACTTTCAATATTTCACACACCTAGACTTTTTATATACTTTAGACAGTCCACCTATCTAACACACAGTACTTACTGTAGATAGACGCCCTACCTTCCCAATGCACAAGAATTTTGAAGGAACACCTACCAAACATACAAAAATCATGATAAACCAACCACACACACTCTACAGACATAACTTAAAATACCATCACACTACCATAAAAACAGTCCTATTGATATAACCCCCAACTACCCAATATACAGTACGTACCACACAACCGTACATACAAGACTTATGTTTAGCCACTCACATAATAAATACACAAGAGTCTTGATTGACCATCCCATTTACGTAAAACATGTGGACGACCTAAGTACCTAACTAACATGAATCTTGATATTTCACACACCTAGCCTTTTTATATACTTAGGACGGTCCACTTACTTATTACACAGTCCTGTTAATAGACGTAACGAGTAAGTGTCACAGTCCCAATTTTCTTAACACGTAAGACTTTTTACGATCACCTATCTAGCATACATAACTCATGATAGACCTACCACATACTCTGTAAACATGACTTAATAGAAATACCTTTTACAAAACACACTTTTCCTTGATAAAACGCCCACCTAATCAGCATAAAAGACTTGATAGAACATCTACTTAGCATACAAAAATGACCACACACTGTACAAACAAGACTTTTGATTGACCATCCACCTACTAAATACACGACCCTTGATTGATCATTCACCTACTGAATACACAGTTCTCTTGATATACCAATCACCTTCCCCCCCCCAAAAAAAAGACTTGTCAGACTATTTACTTAACATACAAGACTTACCATACATTTTACATCGACCATCCACCTACTCAACACACACAGTACTCTCAATAGACCACTTAACTGCCCATTACATAAAACCTTTGATTGACTCACAATCGTAACATTCATGAACAACCAACCTCCCAAACATACGACTTGACCACCAACAAAAAACAAGACTTTATGTATATAACCACATATTTAACATACAAGACCAACCACACACCATACAATCATGACTTAACAGTCCACCCACCTACCAAACAACACACATCTCTTGATGGACCATATGCCTACACATTACTCTTGGATAGATCATCCACCTAACTATTACATAAAACCTTTGATAGACCACCAACACATATGAACAACCTACCTACCTACCTACGTAACATGCAACACTCTTGACTAACCACCCACCTACTCAACACACAGTACTCTCGATAGACTACGTAATTAACCATTACATAAAACCTTAGATTGACACCCAACATTCATGGATCACCTACCTACCAAACATACGACTTGATTGACCGCTCACCTACCCATCACACATTTCTCTTGATAGACCAATCACCCTCCCATAAAAAGTCTGTTGTCAGGACTATCTACTTAACATACTAGAATCTCCATTGACCATCTACTCAACACACAAAATACTAACCACAACACTCTATACACAAGTCTCTTGGTTGTCGCTCACCTACTCAACATACAACACCTCTGATACACCATCCACTTGAACATTACATAAAACCTGTGATATTCCACCCAATCACCAAACACAACATGACTCTTAATAGACCAATCCATCTACCTCTGCACACACGATTCCTTAGGACACACTCTACACCCACACCACTCATCCTACAGAAAAAACTTCTAGAGAACTACCCACCCACCATAAAAACACTATTGCTTCATATAATCATGTTTAAAAATAACATTATTACACTGTAAGATAGATTTAATATAGCTAAAGACCTAAAATGTTTCCTAAAATTCTGTTTTCTCTACAAATATGAGAGCCGTCGGTGAAAAAAATCCAAACTAAACATAGAAATAAGAATCAGCTAGAAGTTTAATAGAAATTCTGCTATGCAACTAAAAATAAATACGAAAAAAAGTTAGGTTTAAAAATAAACGAACACAGAAAAGTTAGGTTTAAAAACAATTAACACAGAAAAAGTTAGGTTAGCAAACATCCGAAAAGTTGTTAAAATTAACAAAAGTCAACAAAATGTAACATTTTTTTACTTTGGTAATTTTAACTGGACTTTTCGGATGTTTGCTAACCTAACTTTTTCTGTGTTAATTGTTTTTAAACCTAACTTTTCTGTGTTCGTTTATTTTTAAACCTAACTTTTTTTCGTATTTATTTTTAGTTGCATAGCAGAATTTCTATTAAACTTCTAGCTGATTCTTATTTTCTATGTTTAGTTTGGATTTTTTTCACCGACGGCTCTCATATTTGTAGAGAAAACAGAATTTTAGGAAACATTTTAGGTCTTTAGCTATATTAAATCTATCTTACAGTGTAATAATGTTATTTTAAACATGATTATATGAAGCAATAGTGTTTTTATGGTGGGTGGGTAGTTCTCTAGGAGTTTTTTCTGTAGGATGAGTGGTGGGTGTAGAGTGTGTCCTAAGGAATCGTGTGTGCAGAGGTAGATGGATTGGTCTATTAAGAGTCATGTGTGTTGGTGATTGGGTGGAATATCACAGGTTTTATGTAATGTTCAAGTGGATGGTGTATCAGAGGTGTTGTATGTTGAGTAGGTGAGCGACAAACCAAGAGACTTGTGTATAGAGTGTTGTGGTTAGTATTTTGTGTGTTGAGTAGATGGTCAATGGAGATTCTAGTATGTTAAGTAGATAGTCTGACAACAGACTTTTTATTGGAGGGTGATTGGTCTATCAAGAGAAATGTGTGATGGGTAGGTGGGCGGTCAATCAAGTCGTATGTTTGGTTGGTAGGTGATCCATGAATGTTGGGTGTCAATCTAAGGTTTTATGTAATGGTTAATTACGTAGTCTATCGAGAGTACTGTGTGTTGAGTAGGTGGGTGGTAAGTCAAGAGTGTTGCATGTTACGTAGGTAGGTAGGTAGGTTGTTCATATGTGTTGGGTGGTCTATCAAAGGTTTTATGTAATAGTTAGGTGGATGATCTATCAAGAGTAATGTGTAGGCATATGGTCCATCAAGATAGGTGTGTGTTTGGTAGGTGGGTGGACTGTTAAGTCATGATTGTATGGTGTGTGGTTGGTCTTGTATGTTAAATATGTGGTTATATACATAAAGTCTTGTTTTTTGTTGGTGGTCAAGTCGTATGTTTGGGAGGTTGGTTGTTCATGAATGTTACGATTGTGAGTCAATCAAAGGTTTTATGTAATGGGCAGTTAAGTGGTCTATTGAGAGTACTGTGTGTGTTGAGTAGGTGGATGGTCGATGTAAAATGTATGGTAAGTCTTGTATGTTAAGTAAATAGTCTGACAAGTCTTTTTTTTTTGGGGGGGAAGGTGATTGGTATATCAAGAGAACTGTGTATTCAGTAGGTGAATGATCAATCAAGGGTCGTGTATTTAGTAGGTGGATGGTCAATCAAAAGTCTTGTTTGTACAATGTGTGGTCATTTTTGTATGCTAAGTAGATGTTCTATCAAGTCTTTTATGCTGATTAGGTGGGCGTTTTATCAAGGAAAAGTGTGTTTTGTAAAAGGTATTTCTATTAAGTCATGTTTACAGAGTATGTGGTAGGTCTATCATGAGTTATGTATGCTAGATAGGTGATCGTAAAAAGTCTTACGTGTTAAGAAAATTGGGACTGTGACACTTACTCGTTACGTCTATTAACAGGACTGTGTAATAAGTAAGTGGACCGTCTAAAGTATATAAAAAGGCTAGGTGTGTGAAATATCAAGATTCATGTTAGTTAGGTACTTAGGTCGTCCACATGTTTTACGTAAATGGATGGTCAATCAAGACTCTTGTGTATTTATTATGTGAGTGGCTAAACATAAGTCTTGTATGTACGGTGTGTGGTACGTACTGTATATTGGGTAGTTGGGGTTATATCAATAGGACTGTTTTTATGGTAGTGTGATGGTATTTTAAGTTATGTCTGTAGAGTGTGTGTGGTTGGTTTATCATGATTTTTGTATGTTTGGTAGGTGTTCCTTCAAAATTCTTGTGCATTGGGAAGGTAGGGCGTCTATCTACAGTAAGTACTGTGTGTTAGATAGGTGGACTGTCTAAAGTATATAAAAAGTCTAGGTGTGTGAAATATTGAAAGTCATGTGTGTTTGATGATTGGGTGGAATATCACAGGTTTTATGTAATGTTCAAGTGGATGGTGTATCAGAGGGGTTCTATGTTGAGTAGGTGGGTGACCAACCAAGAGTCTTATATGTAGAGTGTGTGGTTGGTCTTTTTTTTTGTTGAGTAGGTAGATGGTCGATGTAGAATGTGTGGTAAGTCTTGTATGTTAAGTATATAGTCTGACAACAGTCTTTTTATGGGAGGGTGATTGGTCTATCAAGAGTGCAGTATATTAAGTAGGTGGTGGTCAATCAAGAGTCTTGTGTGTTTAGTATGTGAGTGGTCAAACATAAGTTTTGTATGTACGGTGTGTAGTACGTATATTGCATAGGTGAGGGTATATCAATAGGACTATTTTTATGGTAGTTTGAAGGTATATTAAGTGATGTCTGCAGAGTGTCTAGTTTGTTTATCATGATTTTTGTATGTTTGGTAGGTGGTCCTTCAAAAGTCTTATGCTTTGGGAAGGTGGAGTGAGTGTCGACGGTTCTGTTTGATAAATAGGTGTGTGATCAAACAAGTGTTTTGTGTGTATTGAGTAGGTGAGTGGATAATGAAACGTCTTCTATGTAGAGTGTATGGTCAGTCTTTTATGTTAAATAAGTGGTCTGACAAATGTATTATGTGTCGGGAGGGGTAAGTGGTCTATCAAGAGGGCTATGTGTTAGATAGGCGATTAGTTAACCAAGTGTCTCACGTATTGAATAGATGGGGGTCTATAAAGAGACTGCCTTTTTGGTAGTGTGATGGTATTTTAAGTTATGTATGTAGAGAGTGTGGTTGGTCTATCAAAAGTTTTATGTTTGGGGAAGGTGGGTTGGTTTATCAACATGATTCTGTGTTGAGTATGTGGGTGTTTAATCAAACGTCTGTGTGTTTAGTAGGTGAGTGGTCAATCAAAAGTCTTGTATGTAGAGTGTTGTTAGTCTAGTATATTAAGTAGGTAAGTGGTCAGTCAGATGTCTTATGTGTTGGGGAGATGAGTGGCTTATCAAGAGAACTGTGTTTGTTGAGTAGGTGAGTGGTGGTCAATCATGAGTATTACGTATTGGATAGGCAGGAGGTAGTAAGGAATAATGTTTTTAGTAAGTAGGCAATCTAAGTGCATTGGGTAGGTGGTAAGTCTTGTATGTAAAGTAGGTTGTCTGTCAATAATATTATGGGTTGGGAGGGTAGTTGGTCTGTAAAGATAACTGTGTGTTGACAGAATTAGTGATAAATCAAGAGTCTTACTAATGGATAGGTAGGGTTGTGGAACTTGGTAGGTGTCTTGTACATGTGTGTTGGATAGGTGGAATGACAACTAAGCCTTATTTAGATTGTCTATTAGGTGGTAAGTCCTGTATGTTAAGTAGGTTGTCTGTCAATAATAGTATGGGTTGGGAGGGTGGTTGGTCTGTAAAGATAACTGTGTGTTGGCTAAGTGGGTGGTAAATCAAGAGTCCTACTAATGGATAGGTAGGGTTGTGGAGCTTGGTAGGTGTCTTGTACATGTGTGTTGGATAGGTGGAATGACAACTAAAGCCTTATTTAGATTGTCTATTAGGTGGTAAGTCTTGTATGTTAAGTAGGTAGTCTGTCAATAAGTTTATGTGTCGAGTAAGTGGTCTATCAAGGGGACTAAGTGTTGGGTAAGCGAGTGGTTAACCAAAAGTTTCACGTATTGTGTAGATAGGGGTTTATCAAGAGGACTGCGTGTTTGGTAGTGGGATGGTCTTTCAAGTTATGTCTGCAGAGTGTGTGGTTTTATGTTTGGGGAAGGTGGGTTGTTCTATCAATATGACTCTGTGTTGAGTATGTGGGTGTTTAATCAAGTTTCTGTGTATTTAGTAGGTGAGTGGTCAATCAAAAGTCTTGTATGTAGAGTATGGTTAATCTAGTATATTGGGTAAGTGGTCTGTCAGATGCCTTATGTGTTGGGAAGGTCAGTGGTCTATCAAGTGTTGTGTTAATATGGATTGTAGGTCTCAAGGAATCTTGTGCTGGGTATCACTTGATTAGGCTATCAAAATTCATTCTTATGTGTTTCGTAGTTGAGTTGGTCAATTAAATCATGTATATATGGTGCGTGGTTGGTCTTGTTATATTAGAAGGTGGTATATCAGAAGTATTATGTATTGGGAAGTTAGGGTGTCTATCAACAGGACTGTGTGTTGAGTAGATGGTTGATCAATAAAGAGTCTTGTGTGTTTAATATGCGTGTGGTCAATCGTGTCTTGTATGTACAGTGTGTGGTCAGTCTTGTATGTTAAGTAAGTGTTTTATGAAGTCTTATGTGTTGAGTAGGTGGTTACTATACCAAGGGGTCGTTGTGTTTGATAATAAGTTGGCCTACTAAGGCATGTCTCTAGAGTGTTTTGTTGGTCTTGTATGTTAAATAGGTATTATATCAAAAGTTTTATGATATGTGAAGGTTGAAGTCTATCAACAGGATTGTGTATTGAGTAGGTGGATGATCAATCAAGGGTATTGTGTGTTAATTATGTGGGTGATTAATACAAATTCTTGTATGTAGAGAGTGTGGACAGTCGTGTATGTTAAGTAGGTGTTCTATAAAGTCTTATGTGTTGAGGAGGTGGGTGCACTATTAAGGGGACGTTGTTTATAATAGCAGGATGATCTACTAAGCCATGTCGGTAGAGTGTGTGATTGATCCTGTATGTTAAATAGGTGGTATATCAAAATTATTATTAGTTGGTTAGGTGGGGTGTCTATCAACAGGACTGTGTATTCAGTATGTGAATGATCAATCAAGGGTCGTGTATTTAGTAGGTGGATGGTCAATCTAAAGTCTTGTTTGTACAGTGTGTAGTCATTCTTGTATGCTAAGTAGATGTTCTATCAAGTCTTTTGTGCTGATTAGATGGGTGTTTTATCAAGGGGACAGTATGTTTGGTAAAAGGTCTGTCTATTAAGTCATGTTTGCAGAGTATGTGGTTGGTCTATCATGAGTTATGTATGTTAGGTAGGTGGTCGATAAAAGTCTTACGTGTTAAGAAAATTGGGACTGTGACACCTACTTGTTACGCCTATCAACAGGACTGTGTAATGAGTAAGTGGACCGTCTAAAGTTTATAAAAAGGCTAGGTGTGTGAAATATCAAGATTCATGTTAGTTAGGTACTTAGGTCGTCCACATGTTTTACGTAAATGGATGGTCAATCAAGACTCTTGTGTATTTATTATGTGAGTGGCTAAACATAAGTCTTGTATGTACGGTGTGTGGTACGTACTGTATATTGGGTAGTTGGGGTTATATCAATAGGACTGTTTTTATGGTAGTGTGATGGTATTTTAAGTTATGTCTGTAGAGTGTGTGTGGTTGGTTTATCATGATTTTTGTATGTTTGGTAGGTGTTCCTTCAACATTCTTGTGCATTGGGAAGGTAGGGCGTCTATCTACAGTAAGTACTGTGTGTTAGATAGGTGGACTGTCTAAAGTATATGAAAATTCTAGGTGTGTCAAATATTAAAAGTCATGTTAGTTTGGTACATAGGTCATCCATGTGTGTTACGTAGATGGATGGTCAATCAAGAGTCTAGTGTGTTTAATATGTGAGTGGCCTAAACGAAAGTCTTGTATATACGGTGTGTGGTACGTGTATTGGGTAGGTGGGGGTATATCAATAGGGCTGTTTTTATGGTAGTATGATGGTATATTAAGTAATCTGCAGTGTGTGTAGTTTTTTATCATGATTTTTGTATCTTTGATAGGTGGTCCTTCAAAAGTCTTATGTTTTGGAAAGGTGAAGTGTCTATAGACAGTTCTGTTTGTTAAATAGATGTGTGTTCAAACAAGTGTTTTGTGTGTATTGAGTAGGTGAGTGGTTAATCAAACGTCTTCTATGCAGAGTGTATGGTCAGTATTGTATGTTAAGTAAGTGGTCTGACAAATGTATTATGTGTCGGGAGGGGTGAGTGGTCTATCAAGAGGACTATGTGTTGGGTAGGCGAGTAGTTAACCAAGTGTCTCACGTATTGAGTAGTTGGGGGTTTATCAAGAAGACTGCGTGTTTGGTAGTGGGATGGTCTTTCAATTTATATCTGTAGAGTGTGTGTTCTGTGTTTGGGAAGGTGGTTTGTTCTATCAATATGACTCTGTGTTGAGTATTCGTGTGTTTAATCAAACGTCAGTGTGTTTAGTAGGTGAGTAGTCAATAAAAAGTCTTGTATGTAGAGTGTGGTTAGTCTAGTATTTTAAGTAGGTGGTCAGTCAGATGTCTTATGTGTTGGGGAGGTGAGTGGCTTATCAAGAGAACTGTGTTTGTTGAGTAGGTGAGTGGTGGTGAATCATGAGTATTACGTATTGGATAGGTAGGAGGTAATAAGGAATGATGTGTTTAGTAAGTAGGCAATCTAATTGCGTTGGGTAGGTGGTAAGTCTTGTATGTTAAGTAGGTTGTCTGTCAATAATTTTATGGGTTGGGAAGGTAGTTGGTCTGTAAAGATAACTGTGTGTTGGGTAAGTGGGTGGTAAATCAAGAGTCTTACTCATGGATAGGTAGGGTTATGGAGCTTGGTAGGTATCTTGTACATGTTTGTTGGATATGTGGAATGACAACTAATACCTTATGTAGGTTGTCTATTAGGTGGTAAGTCTTATAAGTTAAGTAAGTAGTCTGTCAATAAGTTTATGTGTCGGTATGGTATGTGGTATATAAAGATAACTGTGGTGTTTGGTAAGTGGGTATGAGAGTCTTACTACTGGATAGGAAGGGTATTAGTGCTTGGTAGGTTGTTTGTACATGTGTTTATGGATAGGTAGATGGACAATCAACAGTCTTATATGATGAATAGGTAGGTGATCTATCAAGAGTGCAGTGTGCAGTAGGTAGGTAGTGAGTAAAAAATCTTGTATTTACAGTTTGTGTGTGTGTGTGGTAAATCTTTTATGCTAAATAGGTAGTCTGTTAATAGTCTTATGTTTTGTGAATTTAGCTGATCTATAAAGATAACTGAGTGTTGGGTAAGTGGGTGGTCAATCAAGAGTCTTACTATTGGATAGGTAGGTGTATTAAGAATCATTGTGCTTGGTAGGTAGGTTGTGCATATGTGTTGAATAGGTGGATGGACAATCAAAGGTCAAATGCAATGAAGAAATAGGTGATATATCAGGGGTACAGTGTGTATACTAGGTGGGAGGTTAGTCTAGAATCTTGTATTTAGAGTTTGATTTGGTGTGTGTGTGTGTGTGTGTGTGTGTGTCTGTGGTCTGATATGTTTTGTATGTTGTGTGTGTGTGTGTGTGTGTGTGTGTGTGTGTGTGTGTGTGTGTGTGTGTGTGTGTGTGTGTGTGTGTGTGTGTGTGTGTGTGTGTGTGTGTGTGTGTGTGTGTGTGTGATATGTTGTATGTTAATTATGTGATCTTTTAATAGTCTCATGTGTTGAGAAGGTTGGTGGTCTATAAAGATAAATGTGTGTTGAATAAATCGGTGGTCAATGACAATTGTGTTGAATTAAGGTCTCATTTAATGAATAAGTATGTGATCTATCAAGAGTGCAGAGTGCAGTGTGTTGTGTGGTCAGTCAATAGTCCTCATGTGTTGGGAAAGTAAGGGGTATATAAAAATAACGTTGTATTGGGTAAGTGGGTGGTCAATCAAGAGTCTTACTCCTGGATATGTAGGTGTATTAAGAATCATTGTGCTTGGTAGGTAGGTTGTGCATGTGTGTTGAATAGGTGGATGGACAATCAAAGGTCAAATGCAATGAAGAGTTAGGTGATATATCAGGGGTACAGTGTGTATACTAGGTGGGAGGTTAGTCTAGAATCTTGTATTTAGAGTTTGATTTTGTGTGTGTGTGTGTGTGTGTGTGTGTGTGTGTGTGTGTGTGTGTGTGTGTGTGTGTGTGTGTGTGTGTGTGTGTGTGTGTGTGTGTGTGTGTGTGTGTGTGTGTGTGTGGTCTGATATGTTTTGTATGTTTTGTGTGTGTGTGTGTGTGTGTGTGTGTGTGTGTGTGTGTGTGTGTGTGTGTGTGTGTGTGTGTGTGTGTGTGTGGTCTGATATGTTTTGTATGTTTTGTGTGTGTGTGTGTGTGTGTGTGTGTGTGTGTGTGTGTGTGTGTGTGTGTGTGTGGTGTGTGTGTGTGTGTGTGTGTGTGTGTGTGTGTGTGTGTGTGTGTGTGATATGTTGTATGTTAATTATGTGATCTTTTAATAGTCTCATGTGTTGAGAAGGTTGGTGGTCTATAAAGATAAATGTGTGTTGAATAAATCGGTGGTCAATGACAATGCGTTGAATTAAGTTTCTCATTTAATGAATAAGTATGTGATCTATCAAGAGTGCAGAGTGCAGTGTGTTGTGTGGTCAGTCAATAGTCTCATGTGTTGGGAAAGTAAGGGGTATATAAAAATAACGTTGTATTGGGTAAGTGGGTGGTCAATCAAGAGTCTTACTCCTGGATATGTAGGGTCATGCTGTTTGGTAGGTAGGTTGTATATGTATGTTGGATGGAAATTAAATGAAAACTACTTTATTGTTATTTATGAGGTGAAGTTAGGGCTGTAAAGCCCTCTCTGCCACTTAATCTTATAGAATAGGTGGGTGAACAACCAAAGGTTTTGTGTAATGGATAGGTAGGTGATCTATCAGGGGTGCAGTGTGTTCAGTAAGTAGGTGGTATGTTGACAGAGTAGGTGGATGGTAAAATCAGGAGTTTTTATGTTAAGTATTTACCTGGTACATCAAAAGTCTTACGTGTTGTTTAGGTAGGTAGTCTGGTAAGAGGGCTGATTGTTGAATAGGTGGGTGATTAGTCAAAAGCCTTTTATATAGTGGTTGGTCTATGAAAAGTCTTACATAATGGGTTACTATGTGATCTAACAAGAGTGCTGTGTGTAGGGTAGGTGGATCGTCTATGTGTGTTGAGTATGATTGGGTCCAAGGGAGTTGTGTCTATCAATTGTCTGAGTGAGTATGCGTAATTATGGTAGCCAAAGGCATCGCAAACCCTCTTCTTATCTATTAGACTATTGCACTTTAGTTTTAAAAAGATACAGGCTCTAATTCACACTAAAAAATGTGTTTTAGTACCGACACATTACCACTACTTTTATTTCTACTATATCATACTAAGTACTAAACTGTTAGGAGGTTTAATAAAGCATGTGTTTGCAAGCAGTGGTGATAGTGGCAACGGAAGTGATACCGATAAAGCTAGGTAGAAAGCGCTCTTTGATCAGCTGACATTATGTTGTAAACTTAACTGATTATTTGTAAGTAGCAATAATAATTTAATGTTTAATCACTTAAAACTGTAAAATAAAATAAACAATTAGAATCAAATTTATTAAGTATATTATAGTAAAACCCCAACGGATTGGTAACGAAGATTTCCAAGATAAATTCGAACATAATGCTCTTTTAGATGAGTTAAGTGAGCAAGGAAAGGGTTGACCTTGGAAAGAAGTCGAAACCATCGCAACCCCCTGTTTTACCTACGTGTACGTAGTTTTAGGACCGTACAATCTAATTTTAATGACATAAGTCTTGTTAGTACCAACAATATTTACAGGATCCATTTTAAAATACAAAGATATAGACACAAAAACCAGTTAAATACGCTTAAAATAACGAAAAAGTCAATATAATAATCGAGTATAAAATATTCGACTAAAATAATCGAATGAATATAATCAACTAGAATAATCGAATGGGTATAGTCGGTTAAGGTAATCAGATATAAGTTAATACTTAATCGACTAAATTAATCGAATGGATATAATCGACTAAATAATCGAATGGGTATAGTCGACTAAGGTAATCTGATATAAGTTAATCGAATATGTATGGGTTAGGTTAGGTTAAGAAATTTGGCGGGAAACATGGGCGCCGCCATCTTGGATGACGTCACAAAAAATTGGACCAATCAGAGCTCGGGGCTCAATCGGGGCCCCTTCTACTGAGTACCCTTTAACATTTTTATTAAAATTGATTAAACACAACATATTTCAACTTTATTGTCATTTTCAAGTGTAACTAAAATAATTATGTTAAGTATATAATAATGCTTTTCATATAAGTATATAATAATATAAAGAATTATTATATACTTAACATAATTATTTTAGTTACACTTGAAAATAACAATAAAGTTGAAACATGTTGTGTTTAATAAATTTTAATAAAAATGTTAAAGGGTACTCAGTTTTTAATTTTATTACATCCTAATAAATGTATATATATATATATATATATATATATATATATATATATCATATGAAATATATGATTGTAACAATGTGTCATTTATATGGTTGTGGTAACACTATTTTAAGGTGTGCTAACTTATATGCAATTGTTAAATTTATGTGACAATATTTACTCTCTATAAGTAATCTAATTTGTGATATAAATATTTGGTTCAAGTTTTTATAATACCAATTAATTATTACATACATACATATCCTAGTCCCGTTCCAGTTTACTGGGTCTAGGTGTTGACAAGCACTCTCCATCTTCTTCTATCAGACCAGATTCTTTCTTCCTCAATCTGCTCCCATCTGTACCCTCTATTTCCGATCTCTTCCTTAACACCTTCTAACCATCTCTTTCTCGGTCTACCTCTAGCTCTCCGTCCCTCTTCTTTACTTTCCATCATTTTCCTTGGCAGTCTGTTTGGATCCATTCTTTTGATGTGCCCATACCACCGTAAAATATTCTGACCTATTTTTTCTCTTATACTTCTAATTCCTAGTTCCTCTCTTATATCTTCATTCCTCACTCTATCTCTTCTCGTTTTTCCACACATACCTCTCAAAAATTTCATCTCTCCTGCCTGTACTCGGCTCCATTCTTTCTTATTCATCGTCCATGTCTCCGATGCATATGTAATTATTGGGGTATAATATGATTTAAACATTATCATCTTTGCTTTTGTGGGTACACTTTTGTTCCACACCAGGTGTTTTACCGTTTGGTAAAAATTTCCACCTTTTTGTAACCTAGCTGTCACTTCTTCTTTCAATTTCCCTTCCTTCGATATTAGTGCTCCTAAATATTTAAAACTGTCCACTGTCTTCAGCGGTTCCCCTTCTATGGTTATGTCTGCATTTATTGTTCCAGTCCTTCCAACCACTAGAATTTCACTCTTTTCTTTGCTAATCTTTAAATCATTTTCTTTGAGTTGCTTGTGCCATTCATTTAAACGCTCTTGAACTTCTACAAAGTTAACGTTTTAGTAAATTCTGATAATTATTTTGAAAGGAAAATCTTAGAAGCTATAGAAATAAGAAAGCAATTAAAATGCATAACGGGAGGCTAGCAGTCCCCACGCATAAAAATAATCTAGAACATTCCAGAAGCGGCCGGAGCCAAGAAGGACTGGAACGGTATGGATGTTACCAGAACGCCCCCTCCACCACCAGGCAGGTATATAACCTACAAGCCCGGCCCGTCCCTACCAGTCAAGTTCTGTGATACTTTGATCGTCCTGCCCTAAGGATGGCCTACTGTAATGTGGCCGAAACGTCGGCAATGTTTATGCATAGCCCAGTGAGGCTGTCGAACCCCGAAGACCTAGAATTGGTTAGTGTTAGTGACGACTGTGGAAGCCTATCCATGAAGAATTGTTAGGTTGAATTGAAGAAATTTCATTGATTTATAAATTAAAAATGAAACTGCATCTTCGATACTGGTATTCTTGTATTGCAGTATTTCGTAGTGAAAGTAATATTGCCAATAGGGATGGGTAGTTCACGAACGACTAAGTTAAACGAACTAGTCAGCAGGGCCGTAACTACCATTGGGGCAACCGGGGCAGAGCCCCGGGGCCTCCGGCTATGGGGGGCCCCACAGGGGCCCCCGTTTGGTTGGCCGTGCATAGATTTTAACGATGAAAATAAAAATATGTGTTTTAAAAGCCGATCCCAACGAAATATTTTCGAATGATACAATTAAAAAAAATCTTACAGGGACACCCTAGACCTCAACATAAACTTTTACTTTTTCAATGGGCAAATTAGTCTTTTCGACTAAAATACAATTGCACACACTGCAGTTGCTTAGAGTCTCGGCTGTCGCGCCGAACTGAGTGACCTTGTGCACTCGGAGTGGGTGGGGAGAATCTTCCATTTTGCCTTTTTGTTGTTTTGGTTAGTCACTTGTCATTTTTGTCGATTTTTGCGTCTGATTATTCCTCATTTTGTACTTTAATAATTTAAGAACACTTCTAAACATTCTGAATAAATCTTCAAAATGTAATAAGTGAAGTGGTATAGAGTGTATGTTAAGCTACGTTCTTACTTTGTGTCTCAAGAGATTTAAAACTAATAAAATTGAAACGGTAAAATAAAATTACTATTTATAATATAAATCTTTTGATAATAACATCATATTTGTAAAAAGACAAATTACCTTTAACATTGTTCGGCTACACTGTAGGTTTAGGTTTGTAATCGCCTTATACTGCCGATAAGCAATATAACGCAATTACAGACCTACAGTGTAGCCGAACAATATAATTAACATTATAGTATATTTTTTTATGAAAACAGTAAAGGTTTTATATTGATGGTACTTGCAAAATGATTTTCCTTAAAAAAGGTGATTTCAAATTTTTTTGTATTAGTCAACTAAAATAGCAATATGTAGATACAAGAAACTTCAGTCATGGAATGCATTAAAATGTGTTTTCAAAGGGTTAAATATAAATAATATTCCGGTTGAGGACCCCCTTCCGCTGGGGGGTAAACCCCCCAGACACCCCGGTAGGGGGCCCCAAGATCACGTTTGCCCCGGTGCCCCCAACATCGTAGTTACGGCCCTGCTAGTCAGCTTAGTGATCAAGTGAACTATTCCTTTATTAAGATATGAATGGGTTCAATTCAAAGTCAACAACGAACTGTGAATGTAGCAATGATACATGATGACCGAGTCTTCAGTCAGTTTTAACCTAACCTAAAACTGTGTGAATGGAACAGAAGTGCTAGGCATTTTCTTTAGGACACATGAAATGAAATTGCACGCACACAACTATACTGGACAAACAAACAAACCACCAAGAATGAAGGAACTTCTAGTAGTTCATTTGTTTCATCTATATCGATTATTCTACATATCGTTGCATCATTTAAAACTAATTCATTTTCCTAGTTTATCAAAGTGAACGTGTCGGTCGTGGATTAGTCTTGCGAAAGAACTACCAATTGACCGATACCGGCGACATAATTGTCACTCATCAGTGTCCTCTTTATTTTCCTTCATCTATCTATCTGTCTCTTGAGCACACACTGGAGTGACTAATAGCTAAAGTGATAGTTGTCCATGTGCTTATTTAAAATCAATCAAGATTATATAGCAGCACATGCCTCTACTTATCGACATTTAGTAAAACACACAGTAATCGTCCAGTAGCCAAGGCAACTAAGAGACCTAAATCTTTACGCTGAATCCGAACAGAGGGTACTTGTGTCTCGGCGGTGACCTCTCGAACAAGTACCCTCGAGTTGACTCCTTACTGTGGCATTGACCCATCCGCCCACCCATACACGTACAGTGAGTGGCATTGACCCACCCGCCCGCCCATACACGTACAGTGGCATTGGCCCACACGCCCGCCTATATACGTACAGTTGTATTGACCCACCAGCCCGCCCACACACGTGCAGTGGTATATAATATAATTTAATAATTTATCAACATTGTGAATTCAATAACTTTACTTACAGTATCAAGTAAGTCGAGAAGTTTCAGTATGAAGTAGTGCCATGAATACAATAGAAACTGAAAAAAGACAATACATAAATAGATATAAAGACATGTTTGCTAATATACATTTTCTTAGTCAACAAGTATATTTGTAAAGTAGTAAAGTAGGTACTTCCACAAATATACAGTGGTATTGACCCACCCGCCCATCCTTACATGTACAGTGGTATTGACCCACCCGCCCATCCTTACATGTACAGTGGTATTGACCCACCCTTACACGTACAGTGGTATTGACCCACCCGCCCACCCATACACGTACAGTGGTATTGTATGTGTGACAACTACAGTGACAACTGTAGTTGTCACTGTCAGTCAGCTTCAGCTATTGAAGAAGTCGAATTAGTTGAAATCTTAAGTGTGTGGGGGAAGCGACGTAAAGGTTTACCCACGCTATCAATAGGTTTTAACACGCTATTGATTGAGAAACAACAGATTTTGAACAGTTGTAAATTATTTCAAAAACTATAACTAGTTTCAGGTTTATATAACTTCATTAACTTGATATAGAAATATACGAATAGTTTTCAGTATTGTATAACGAACGATTGCAGTTATCCACGTTTATAATAATAATAATAATAAATGTTTTATTTGCCATAAGACTATTTCAACAAGCATTGACAAAGTGATTTTTGCAGCTCTTGGCCAAATCTGGTAATTGTTGTACATACCAACATAAAAGTAACTTATAATTAAATAAAATAATCATTAGGTATTATACCTACAGTGGGATTAAAAATTTTTAGATTAAGAGTTTAGAACTGCTATAAATGCATGAATAAAATCAATCAACTTATTGAACATTTATAAATTAACTAAGTAGACAAGCAAATAAACAAACAAGTAAAACATAGACTTACAAATGATGATACATGCAGACAAACATTCAGACAGGTACACAGAGAGGACATCAGATCAGCGTACAAGTAAATATTTGGCTATAAGCTAAAAAATTAATGTTTCTTTGACTAAAGAATTCTTTGATATTGTACATAGGGTTTTCAGTTTTGCGTTTTACTTAAGGCTGATTTACACGTTGCCAGTAGTTGGATACCAGTCGATATTGAACTGGAAAGGTCACTGGCACCTGATGACTGGAACGCCAGTTTATTGGAACTATCCGTTTACACGTTACCAGCGGCTGGAGCATTGAGAGTGGAGACTTGCTTTGTTTTATACAGTTTTAACTTTGGAGCTTGTTTTAAAGAATGGCTGGGACGTCACAAATGATTGCCGTTACAAATGCAGTGCGTTGTGTATCAAAAGTACTATGCGAGGAACTCTTGGAAATATGCACCCACGAGTTACAGAAGAAAGAACGAGAAACATGGGTACGAGACTGGATGAATAACAAAGAATTGGGTGCTTCAGATACAATAATTAGAGAGCTTTATTTTAATGATCCACAAGAGTATAAAGCAGTTATGAGACTGACCACAACAATTTGATGAGCTTCTGTGTATGATAAGTCCTATCATAACTTGTGATGACACATTGATGCGTAAAGCTCTGCCATCCAGGCTGAAACTAGAGGTAACACTTGCATATTTGGCTTCAGGTACAAATTCAAGAATGCTGTCAGTTATGTTCCGTGTTTCAAAAGCTGCTATATCGAAATTTATTCCACAAGTATGTGATGCTATTTATCACGTTTTACAGGATTACATAAAAGTAAGTTTGCTGATATTATTCTATTTATATATGCCCACATATTTACTATTTATATAAGTTGAAAACTTAATTGTATATACTTAATAATACTTATTTGTATATTTTATTACACACACATATGTTATGTTATCGGTACCATTAATAGCCCAATACAATAACAGTTTATATATGTATATATAAAGATAAACATGAGCTGTTGTGCTTGGTAAGAGGCAAAGTGGGTGTGAAATAAATTACAAATTTGAAAACTGAAAAGTAAATTTATATCAGAATAAAGAAAAGTTAAATCATATTTTCATTACAATGACAATAAACAGTAATTTTATAATAATTATTAATAACTTTTTAATTATTATTAAGTTATATGTTATTGTTTTTTCAAGACATGAAAGTTATATCACTGTTCGACATAGCTGCTGTTATGATGTCATTGTTTATTAAATAGCTGGGTTCACTTTGATCACTGAGACGTGGTTCTTGTACATAAGAGTTAGATATGTCGAGAATAGAATTAGGGCTTATTGGGACATCCATGGTGCTAGATGATGTAGTAGATTGAGGAGGACGAGTAATATTTCTCAATCGGAAATCCATTAAAACTCTCTGAATTTCAAAATTAGCCCTTATTCTTTCATCAACTGGTAGCTGACGTAGCTGAATGGCAATGTGTTTACCCATTACATCACATTCGTCATCAACAACTACTGAGGAGGTTGTTGTTTGTACCATCTGTAGATTTTCATTTACATCTTTCAGCTCCCGGACAGCATTGCTTATTAACTCAATCCTTCGTTTTTGACCTCTGTTTCTTGCACGTGGAAACTGTTGGGGTGCCCTGACTACATGAAGGGGTACTCACTGAATATTCATCTTGAGTACTTTCATTTAAATCTTTATCAACACCTTCTTCTTCAGCTTCACTTTGTGTTTCCCCTCGAACAGCTACCGCCTGAAAATAAATGAAAAATTGTAGACTCCTATACTGAACTAAATTTTTGTTCAATGTAGCTTAACTCTTGAAAAACATAGCAAAATATATTGGCCTATATATAGGGGAATTGAAGTATGTGATATTTTTCAGGTGCCAGATAAAACTAAATGGGAGGAAATTCAAGTTGGATTCAATGACAGATGGAACTTTCCTGGTTGCTGTGGAGCAATTGATGGAAAACACATAGTAATTAAAGCCCCACCAAGTGCAGGGAGTGAATATTACAATTATTACAAAAGCACAAACAGTGTTGTACTACTTGCTATGGTTGACCATGACTATCGCTTCACATACATAGATGTTGGAGCCTATGGACGCAATGCTGACGGTGGCGTGTTCCAATCATGTGACTTGTATCCTTTATTGGAAAATGATTTGTTACTCCCAAAAGGAGGTGTTCTTGTTGGGGATGATGCCTTCCCCTTAAAACCCTACCTGATGAAACCATTTTCAAAACCTAATTTGTCTAAGGCTGAAAGAGTGTACAACTACAGAACAAGTAGAGCAAGGAGAATAGTTGAAAATGGTTTCGGCATATTGGCCAGCCGCTTTCGCGTTTTTTGCCAACCCGTGTCAGTTAAAGTTGAAACTACCGTCAAAATGGTTAAATGTGCGTGTGCTATCCATAACTGGTTACGATTAAAATCACCTTTGACTTACACACCACCTGGTAGTTTTGACTACGAGGATGTTGTAAATGCCACGGTATTACAAGGGCAATGGAGGTCTGATATATCTGAGCTACCAAGCATTCAGCGGACACGTCAGCACAACAGGCCTCAGAAAATTGCACAGCAATTGAGAGACAGATACAAGGAGTATTTTTTCTGGAGAGTGGTCAGTTGAGTGGCAAGACAGAATGATTCAGTAAACAGTCTATAAAACTAGTATGCGTAAAATAAGTTTCCCACAAAACGTTTTTATATTTATGATTTGTTTTCCCACCATTTTACGTACCTACATAGATCAAGTTTTATAATAATAACTAAGAATTTACTATAATAACTAGGAGATTACATGCTAGATTACTAACTACTTAATGAAATTTAAGATAGATTATTCATAAGCTTGATTGGCAATTATAACCTGTATAAATTCTTTAGTATTTCATTTTAGAAATTAATTCCTAAAAAATATATCTTAATAACTTACCAAATTGCTGGACGTCTCTTTCTCCTTAAGATTCACTGTCTTCATTATGTGGTCCATAATAGTAAACCATGATAAAGAAGGCTTATAAATAAAATCGGTTCCTCCTCCACTTGCTTTGCTTTTTTTAACTTTCGCCAACTCCAAATAGTAAGTAGACCTCAAAGCTTTAATTTTCTTTGGCACATCCTTGTATGTAAAGGTTTGCACATTCATTTCATCCGCAATGGTTTTCATTGCCGCACTCCTAACATCACGATTACGGTAGTCTTTGTTGTAAACATTCCACAGACTTTCATGGTCACGGTACAATTGCATGAATTTCAAGGTCGTATCATCATTCCAACGGTTACCCATGATTAAATAAGTATAAATCTAGAACAATTCAACACACACAAATCTATTCTGCGACTGATCAATGCTTCCAGCAACTGTTTGCTGTTTACACACTGCCAGTCGAGTGGCGCCAGTAATAGGGGAGTGGTGGTGGGGGTAACTGGAACGCCACAAAAACAAAAATATTTGTTCTGCTGGCGCTTCCAGCTACTGGCACGACTGTCGCTAACTGGCCTCTCCAGCGACTGGAAAGTCTTGTTTACATGGTGCCAGTGCTGGCATCCAGTGACAGGAGACCTGCACTGGAACGCCGACTGGCAGCGTGTAAACGGGCCTTTAGTCTGTTATATCCAGTTACTAAAGGCCCGTTTACACGCTGCCAGTCGGCGTTCCAGTGCAGGTCTCCAGTCACTGGATGCCAGCACTGGCACCATGTAAACAAGACTTTCCAGTCGCTGGAGAGGCCAGTTAGCGACAGTCGTGCCAGTAGCTGGAAGCGCCAGCAGAACAAATATTTTTGTTTTTGTGGCGTTCCAGTTACCCCCACCACCACTCCCCTATTACTGGCGCCACTCGACTGGCAGTGTGTAAACAGCAAACAGTTGCTGGAAGCATTAATCAGTCGCAGAATAGATTTGTGTGTGTTGAATTGTTCTAAATTTATACTTATTTAATCATGGGTAACCGTTGGAATGATGATACGACCTTGAAATTCATGCAATTGTACCGTGACCATGAAAGTCTGTGGAATGTTTACAACAAAGACTACCGTAATCGTGATGTTAGGAGTGCGGCAATGAAAACCATTGCGGATGAAATGAATGTGCAAACCTTTACATACAAGGATGTGCCAAAGAAAATTAAAGCTTTGAGGTCTACTTACTATTTGGAGTTGGCGAAAGTTAAAAAAAGCAAAGCAAGTGGAGGAGGAACCGATTTTATTTATAAGCCTTCTTTATCATGGTTTACTATTATGGACCACATAATGAAGACAGTGAATCTTAAGGAGAAAGAGACGTCCAGCAATTTGGTAAGTTATTAAGATATATTTTTTAGGAATTAATTTCTAAAATGAAATACTAAAGAATTTATACAGGTTATAATTGCCAATCAAGCTTATGAATAATCTATCTTAAATTTCATTAAGTAGTTAGTAATCTAGCATGTAATCTCCTAGTTATTATAGTAAATTCTTAGTTATTATTATAAAACTTGATCTATGTAGGTACGTAAAATGGTGGGAAAACAAATCATAAATATAAAAACGTTTTGTGGGAAACTTATTTTACGCATACTAGTTTTATAGACTGTTTACTGAATCATTCTGTCTTGCCACTCAACTGACCACTCTCCAGAAAAATACTCCTTGTATCTGTCTCTCAATTGCTGTGCAATTTTCTGAGGCCTGTTGTGCTGACGTGTCCGCTGAATGCTTGGTAGCTCAGATATATCAGACCTCCATTGCCCTTGTAATACCGTGGCATTTACAACATCCTCGTAGTCAATACTACCAGGTGGTGTGTAAGTCAAAGGTGATTTTAATCGTAACCAGTTATGGATAGCACACGCACATTTAACCATTTTGACGGTAGTTTCAACTTTAACTGACACGGGTTGGCAAAAAACGCGAAAGCGGCTGGCCAATATGCCGAAACCATTTTCAACTATTCTCCTTGCTCTACTTGTTCTGTAGTTGTACACTCTTTCAGCCTTAGACAAATTAGGTTTTGAAAATGGTTTCATCAGGTAGGGTTTTAAGGGGAAGGCATCATCCCCAACAAGAACACCTCCTTTTGGGAGTAACAAATCATTTTCCAATAAAGGATACAAGTCACATGATTGGAACACGCCACCGTCAGCATTGCGTCCATAGGCTCCAACATCTATGTATGTGAAGCGATAGTCATGGTCAACCACAGCAAGTAGTACAACACTGTTTGTGCTTTTGTAATTGTAATATTCACTCCCTGCACTTGGTGGGGCTTTAATTACTATGTGTTTTCCATCAATTGCTCCACAGCAACCAGGAAAGTTCCATCTGTCATTGAATCCAACTTGAATTTCCTCCCATTTAGTTTTATCTGGCACCTGAAAAATATCACATACTTCAATTCCCCTATATATAGGCCAATATATTTTGCTATGTTTTTCAAGAGTTAAGCTACATTGAACAAAAATTTAGTTCAGTATAGGAGTCTACAATTTTTCATTTATTTTCAGGCGGTAGCTGTTCGAGGGGAAACACAAAGTGAAGCTGAAGAAGAAGGTGTTGATAAAGATTTAAATGAAAGTACTCAAGATGAATATTCAGTGAGTACCCCTTCATGTAGTCAGGCACCCCAACAGTTTCCACGTGCAAGAAACAGAGGTCAAAAACGAAGGATTGAGTTAATAAGCAATGCTGTCCGGGAGCTGAAAGATGTAAATGAAAATCTACAGATGGTACAAACAACAACCTCCTCAGTAGTTGTTGATGACGAATGTGATGTAATGGGTAAACACATTGCCATTCAGCTACGTCAGCTACCAGTTGATGAAAGAATAAGGGCTAATTTTGAAATTCAGAGAGTTTTAATGGATTTCCGATTGAGAAATATTACTCGTCCTCCTCAATCTACTACATCATCTAGCACCATGGATGTCCCAATAAGCCCTAATTCTATTCTTGACATATCTAACTCTTATGTACAAGAACCACGTCTCAGTGATCAAAGTGAACCCAGCTATTTAATAAACAATGACATCATAACAGCAGCTATGTCGAACAGTGATATAACTTTCATGTCTTGAAAAAACAATAACATATAACTTAATAATAATTAAAAAGTTATTAATAATTATTATAAAATTACTGTTTATTGTCATTGTAATGAAAATATGATTTAACTTTTCTTTATTCTGATATAAATTTACTTTTCAGTTTTCAAATTTGTAATTTATTTCACACCCACTTTGCCTCTTACCAAGCACAACAGCTCATGTTTATCTTTATATATACATATATAAACTGTTATTGTATTGGGCTATTAATGGTACCGATAACATAACATATGTGTGTGTAATAAAATATACAAATAAGTATTATTAAGTATATACAATTAAGTTTTCAACTTATATAAATAGTAATATGTGGGCATATATAAATAGAATAATATCAGCAAACTTACTTTTATGTAATCCTGTAAAACGCGATAAATAGCATCACATACTTGTGGAATAAATTTCGATATAGCAGCTTTTGAAACACGGAACATAACTGACAGCATTCTTGAATTTGTACCTGAAGCCAAATATGCAAGTGTTACCTCTAGTTTCAGCCTGGATGGCAGAGCTTTACGCATCAATGTGTCATCACAAGTTATGATAGGACTTATCATACACAGAAGCTCATCAAATTGTTGTGTTGTCAGTCTCATAACTGCTTTATACTCTTGTGGATCATTAAAATAAAGCTCTCTAATTTATTGTATCTGAAGCACCCAATTCTTTGTTATTCATCCAGTCTCGTACCCATGTTTCTCGTTCTTTCTTCTGTAACTCGTGGGTGCATATTTCCAAGAGTTCCTCGCATAGTACTTTTGATACACAACGCACTGCATTTGTAACGGCAATCATTTGTGACGTCCCAGCCATTCTTTAAAACAAGCTCCAAAGTTAAAACTGTATAAAACAAAGCAAGTCTCCACTCTCAATGCTCCAGCCGCTGGTAACGTGTAAACGGATAGTTCCAATAAACTGGCGTTCCAGTCATCATCAGGTGCCAGTGACCTTTCCAGTTCAATATCGACTGGTATCCAACTACTGGCTACGTGTAAATCAGCCTTAAGCTATCCTTGTTTCTTGTACAGTATTATAATTATGTATGTTATAATATAAATTCATAGTTTCTGTTTTATTGAGAGTATAAACAACCATATCAAATAAATACAAATTAGTCACAGTTTGGATTAGAAGATTTAGAAAGAGTGGTCAACAGTGTTTAAAGCCGCTTCATTTAATTATTATTCTGATTGCTTTTTTTGAATAGTCAAAATGTTCTGTAAGTTGAGGTTATGTTACAGTTACGTACTGTTCTAGTACAACGGGAAGTTAGTTGGTACATTGTGATTGGACTAATTACGTGTTATTTTGAAATAAAGCCCTTGTTTATGTATCAACTGTGGATATTTTATAATATTTTACCTCATTACTCATTTTGTTATGGTGTAGTGGGCCTACTACTAAATAATCCTAATCGAACTAAGAATCAAGAATCAAAACAAGAAATTTTAGAATCAAATGTTATTTGGAATCGAGAAAATTATGGAATCAGCACATCCATTATAAAAACTATAAATTGATGTATTCAATAAATTACATTTTAATGCATTTGTTGATATTGGTTCAATTATTGGCTAAACAATAATAGATTGTTATACTTGAATCAAAATGATGCTTCTTAATGTTCTTATAAACAAATGCTCTGATATAGTTTGCTTTATTTATTTCCGCTAATGTGACTTTGCATTAATATTTATTTCAGTCAACGCATCGTAAGTTAAAAAGTAATTAGTTGTATGGCTTTCATCATTTTCCAACTGAGAGAGTGAATAACAATAATTAAGTTGGTTTCCATTATATTATACAATCTTCTGTAATTATGCACTTTCTTGCCACCTCTGAAACGATTTCATGTTAATAAAGTGGTGAAAAATGAGTTTATATCTCTTGAGTAGTTTGATTTCATCCGCGAAAAACTCGTTTTTTACCGAAAAATCGAAAAACTAGATTTTTATCTAATAATGAAAAAAACAAATTTTTTAAAAATCGTTATTTTTCGAAAATTTTTTTTTTCATTTCTCGTGTTTTTTTATGCTGAACACAAATATATAACTGGTTTTGTAGTAAAATTATTTTTTCAGCTCGAAAAATGCATTTTTGTTGATATAACCAAACATAACCTAACTTATCCTAATTGTCTATTTTCTCAACAAAAATTCGTAATTTGCTCAGACAATTCGGGCGTTTGGCCTCCGTGACGGCCTGCCGGCCGTCACTCCGGCGCGAATATATGTGAATTTGGTTTTTGTGAATAGTTGTTGTATATAATGATCGCGTAATGGCCGCTAATCGCGATCCGCCGCGACAGTAGTTATTCCGTTATTTCTCGAGAAATATTTGTAATAGACCAAAATAGTTTTCAAATTTGTATTCAGCGCAAAAAAACACATCAAAATAAAAAAGATGATTAAAATACCATTTAAATTAACGGAAATATGACAAAAATACTAAAAGTTGTGATATTGGTTTTTTCGAATTTTTCGGTAAAATACGTTATTTCCGCGGAATAAAAAGCATATCTCGTGAAAATACAGCCAATTCTAGACCCATTTCAAGCAAAATGTTCCAAATTTGTTTGGTGGCAAGAAAGTGCATAATTACCATATTTGATTCTGGTTTGTATTAAAATAGAAGCCCTCTCAGTTTGAAGATGTGTAACCCATCATTGGTAACCAATCATCGGTGGTTCATAGCACCGTTGATCGCACACTCATGACTTTTTTACTTACCGTGATTAACATTGGCTGTACAAAATAAAACTAACAAAGTTGTTGTTTAATTGTGTTTATCATATTTATCAACCCTAGTTCTAGCATCAGGTCACGATTCATCAGATGGCTCTTAGTAAGAAGCCAATATAACCAAATTCATAGTCCTTTTTTTCTTCACTGAATAACTCTTAGATATAAAGAAAATAATAATATGAATTGAATTGGTATGTCCTTTTTCTATATTTTTATTTTTTTCTTAGAGTGTAATCCTATCGTCGTACAAAAATTAAATAAAGCATACTGGACCTACATTTTGAAGATGGCACTTTACTTCTGCAAAATTCAACATAGCATTGCAAAATAAAATTAAAATACATTTATTAAGGGGATTCCCTACTGAAAATGACAAAAATTTCATTAATTACAAAAATTTTTTTTTACATATTATTGTTCTATGGTATGTTCTCTTTCAGAAAAACCATACATAACAAGGTATAAGTGGTTTTATATATGAAAAAATAATTATATTATTAGGCGTAATTTGGTCAAAATGCCCTAAAGTGACCTACGCAACGAGGCAAAGACTTGAGATATGTGTTAGTGAAGCTATTTGCCAGTACAATACTGGTGTAAACAAATCAGTAAGCAGCTTTCAGATCTCAAGTGGAGTAAGTCCTGGCTGTTCAACATTGAAAGTAGCCAAAATATTCGACAGAAAGCGACTTCGGCTTGCAAGTCCGTAAACATTTAAAGTTTTTGGAGTATAGAAAAAAACTCAGACAGGCTCAAATGATGGAGTAAGAAAGAAAAAAGCAGAAAGAAAGACTAACTTATGGTGCTGGAAGATTTTAGGACATTTATTTCTTTGCTGTACAGTAGGCTAGTGATTTTTCTCAGTTTTTCAATATAATCAAATACTTTTTGCGCGTGTTGTAATTTATGTTATCAATAATTATTGTGGACCATTATGCATCAAAATCCAGCTACAGCTGCCTAATATTTTGTTGGTAAGTCCTGTTTTATATAATGATATAAATAAGTTATGGTTTAGGCTTATTAATTTAGTTACATTAAGGGGATTCCCTACTGAAAATGCTAAATTTGTTAATATTTTTCTTTTTGGTTCTGAATAAGGTTTTTCTAGTTTGGACTTGTTACAAAAAGAAACTTTTGTGGTCAAAATTTTTAATTTTTAGTTTAGGTATTTTTTAGAGGTATAATATACCTAAAAATAACGGTTATATAAAAATTGATATATCTCAGGTCCTATTGGCTAGAACGTCCATGATCAAATTGCCATTATGTAGGGTTTTTAGTCTTTTAAAAAGTTAGGTAAAATTAGATTTGTATCTATTTATAAAAAAAAGTTATAAGGAAAAAATAAAAAAATTTTTTTTTTAAATATTGTTTATTAAAAAGAAATTTTTTAATTCAATTCTTAGTTGTGTTACAGGGATAATTTTTACCTAACTTTTTAGATATACTAATAAGGAACATTGGGTAAAAATGTCAACCTTTTACCTACAAGTACTTTATGAGATTATCAATTTTAGTGATGAAAAACATGGAAAACCCAAACTTGCGGGAATCGCGCATTGAAAGTAAGCATGTTTTTTGTTGCTATGGATACTAGTTTTCTTTAATGTAACTCAAGTAATGAGCCTACACCATAACTTATTTATATCATTATATAAAACAGAAGACTTACCAACAAAATATTAGGCAGCTGTAGCTGGAATTTGATGGATAATGGTCCACAAATATTATTGATAACATAAATTACAACTCGCGCAAAAAGTATTTGATTATATTGAAAAACTGAGAAAAAATCACTAGCCTACTGTACAACAAAGAAATAAATGTCCTAAAATCTTCCAGCACCATAAGTTAGTCCTTCTTTCTGCCTTTTTTCTTTCTTCCTCCATCATTTGAGCCTGTCTGAGTTTTTTTCTATACTCAAAAACTTTAAATGTTTACGGACTTTTGCAAGCTGAAGTCGCTTTTCTGTCGAATCTTTTGGCTACTTTCAATGTTGAACAGCCAGGACTTACTCCACTTAAAATCTGAAAGCTGCTTACTGATTTGTTTACAACAGTATTGTACTGGCAAATAGCTTACTTACACATATCTCAAGTCTGCCTCGTTGCGTAGGTCACTATTAGGGCATTTTGACCAAATTACGCCTAATAATATAATTATTTTTTCATATATAAAACCACTTATACCTTGTTATGTATGGTTTTTCTGAAAGAGGACATACCATAGAACAATAATATGTAAAAAAAACTTTTTTTTAACTAATGAAATTTTTGTCATTTTCAGTAGGGAATCCCCTTAAATGAAACTAGTATCCATAGCAACAAAAAACATGCTTACTTTCAATGCGCGATTCCCGCAAGTTTGGGTTTTCCATGTTTTTCATCACTAAAATTGATATATCTCATAAAGTACTTGTAGTAAAAGGTTGACATTTTTTCCCCAATATTCCTTATTAGTATATCTAAAAAGTTAGGTAAAATTATGCCTGTAACACAACTAGGAATTGAATAAAAATTTTTGTTTTTAAATAAACAATATTAAAAAAAAATTTTTTTATTTTTTCCTTATAACTTTTTTTTTATAAATAGATACAAATCTAATTTTACCTAACTTTTTAAAAGACTAAAAACCCTACAAAATGACCACCTTTGATCATGAAGTTCTAGCCAATAGAACCTGAGATATATCAATTTTTTTTATAACCGTTATTTTTAGGTATATTATACCTAAAAAAATACCTAAAACTGAAAATTAAAAATTATTGACCACAAAAGTTTCTTTTTGTAACAAGTACAAAACTAGAAAAACCTTATTCAGAACCAAAAAGAAAAATATTAACAAATTTAGCATTTTCAGTAGGGAATCCCCTTAAGAAACAAAAGTTACATTATCATAGTATTGATATTTCTAAAAACTAATAAATTTTTTATACAAATCAGCCTCTATATAAATGCCAAAAAAACTAATTGACAGAACAATATGTACCATATGTTGACAGATGAAGAACCTAACACTCATAAGGAGTATATGGTCGAAGTTTTACATGTTTATTTTGTATGTTTGACATTATATTATTGATGCCTTTTTAATTATATTATGAGTTTAATCTTCAGCTGTTAAACAAATGAAATGAACATGTTTGAAATAGGCTAAAGTAATATCATTGAGTACTTAAACTAATAAATAGGTAGCAATACAAGTAGTGTGGAGTGAGGATACTGTAATAAACAGGTAGCAATACAAGTAGTGTGAGTGAGATACCTATAAATAAACAGATAGCAATGCAAGTAGTCTGAGTGAGGATACTGTAAATAAACAGGTAGCAATGCAAGTAGTGTGAGTGAGATAATGTAAATAAATTTAATAAAATATTGTGATTATACATTATACAGATAATCTACTATTGTCTTATAGTATATTTATAAATAAAGATAAGGTAAATTTCCAGAATAAATAAGCCTAATTCCAACAATGTAATGGTATGTTGGAGAAACAATTTATGATATTATCTTTATATTTATCGTCATATTTGTACTTGTATTAAACAATAAATGCTATTTATAATGGAATTAGAGCTATCAAGAAGAGCGAGACTAAATTAAAATAAAAACAATCTTGCCTTAACTCTTTTAATATTTTATTGTTTAATATACATTTTAAATTAAGTCATCTTCAGGCACATGGGAAGGCTATAAAAAATTTTTGTAATAATTATTGTTATAATAAGCAAATAAATGCAATGTATGTGGAATAATGGAAGAAACAGGATCAAATTGTGTTATTGATGGTAGATATTTTAAGATATAAACTGAATTTTATCTTTATCAAGTGAAGGATTATTTATCTTAAAAAAGTGATAAGGAAAGTATAGACACACAAGGGATTCACTTTTAGCAGTGTCCATAAACAATAAAAATACTGTTTAGGAACCGTGAGAGAATGAGACTTTATCACATTAATTACAGATTATACAACAAATACATAGGGAGCGAAGGACCACTTAATATATACCGATTAAGACGGTGAGGGGAAGAGATAAGACGGTAAATATATAAGAGATAGAAAGCAGACAGTACCTTGAGCTGATGTAAGATGAAATATAACCCACTTGGCTGGTTGTCGGTTGGGTATATCCCACCGCTGTGTGATGACCCCGGGGCGAGCACGATGAGAAGAGAGAAGTTCTGGTAGGAGTGATTCGAAGAAACAAGGATAGTCACACACACACTATTTGTTACACACTACGCACATCACAATAGCACGTGCATGGGTCCAGAGTTTGGAAAGCACTGACTGACTGTGTCTTTCGCGGCAAGGGAAGAGGGGGTTTTGCGCGGTTTTGCAATAAGAGAGAGGGGGAAACCTTCTAACCTCCATGCCATATTGTCCAAGTGGTACCAACATACAGAGAATATAAAATACATTGAAGACAATTAAAATTAATAGATATATATACTTATGCTAACTAAGAATACTAAACATTTCCGGCCCCCTTGAAGCATTGCAGGCTTCAACAAAACATTGAACACACAAGAGAAAAAAATATAGTAACATGGGGGCGGACACTCAGTCACTTATTTCAGGGGCAGAGGGAAGATCTTGACGACTGGACGCGTGAGATGTCCGGTGGCCGTCTTGAGGTCCACGACACGGACGATGCCGTCCATGCCAGGGTGAGTACCCGTCACTCGAGCAAGAGGCCAAGTGAGGGGTGCAGGAGGGGGCTGTGCACAAGCACGAGGTCACCAATCTCGATGTTATTCTTGGAGCTGGTCCATTTTGAGCGCTGTTGTAGCATGTGGATATATTCCAAGGCTCCAACGTTGCCAAATCCGCTGGTGGAAAGATTGTGTCAAGTTGCCAATGTTTCAGGCGGTTGAGGGCACTTCACTGACGTTGCGTTCAGGGACAGCTGCCAGGGTGGTGCCGATCAAAAAATGACCGGGAGTCAAAGCTGGTCAGGATCAGAGGGATCGCTCTTGAGAGAGGCGTGATGAGGCCTAGAGTTATGCATCGCCTCCACTTGAGTTGACAGAGTTATAAACTCGGGAAAGGGTTAAAATGGTGTCTCCCATCACACGTTTTTAATGGTTATTTTGCCGACTTCACTGCACTTTCCCCATAATCCACCGTGATGGGGAGCAGGCGGGGGGGTTAAAATGGAAGCTGATTCCACGAGGGGCGGTGAAGCGATGTATCACTTCTTGAGCAGAGGTAGAGTTGACTTGAGTGTCGATGAGGGCGACGAAGCGTGGCATCGGCACCGATGAAGTTTGTACCACAGTCGCTGTAGAGATCTGTACACAGACCGCGGACGAGAAACAAAACGGGTTAGGGCGGCTATGAAACCGTCTGTAGTAAGGTCCGTAACAACTTCGAGGTGTACGGCCTGGTCACCATACAAACAAAAATACACAAATACACTTTTACGTGCTTGATAGAGCGAAGGGTCAACATCTTGTTCATAAAGGGTCCACAGTAGTCCATGCCGGTAGACGAAAATGGTCGAGCAGCGGGTCACTCTGGAGGGGGGTAGGTTCACCCATCAGGGGTGTTACGTTGCGAGGTTTGTTTTTAAACAGGTCACACATTTAAAAAATTCGTGAACGATCACACTTCGGGCACATAAAATCCAAACAGACTGAGAGAGGAGAGCTTGTGTGAGCTGAGGTCCAGAGTTGAAGGTGAGTAGTGTGGCAATGATCCACGAGCAGGTCCACAATATGGTGTTTTTTGGGCAAAAGCACAGGGTGACGGACGTCAGAGGAGAGCGAGATGCGGCTAAGTCGACCGCCTACGCGCAGAAGTCCATCAGCGTCGAGAAAAGGCTTTAGGCGTTGGAGTCTGGTAGTGCAGTCCCGCTGACGTTGAAGAGAAGAGATGTCCTCAGCAAACGACGAGTCTGGACCGAGTTTTAAAAATCTTGAGTCGAGCTATGTTGAGCTCGGAGGGAGAGAAGAGGGCGTGGTGGGCTGATTTTACGACAATTGCCAATGAAGCGCAGCAAGAGTGCTACGATTGCGCACGAAGTTTATTCCATGACGAATAGGCGGACAGGAGATCCCATTCAGCTTGGTGAGGTCGGAAGGTGAGGACAACCAAGGGAGTGGTCTTCATCTCTTCTGAGGCTGAGATATCCGTGTCAGTATCGGTGGTGAAGAGTGGCGTCAGGCCAATGAGAAGGTGGCATGGAGAGCCATGCGTGGTCCAGTCCACCAGAGAGGGTGTTCCACAGTTCCGAGGCGAGGATCCTCGCGAGGCACAATTCTGCTGGGTTTTCCTTGCTGGGATTATAACGCCAGCTTGAAGGAGGTATGAGTTCTTTGAGTCTGAGCGACACGATTTGCCACATAGGTTTTTAGCCTATACGAGGGAGTCTGCAGCCAGCTCAGAGCTACCGTTGAGTCGCACCAGAGAAAACATTTTTTGGAGGGAGAGATGTTCTTCAAAAATAGTACAGCAGTGGGCAGTCAGCTGTGCTAGGAGATGAGCAGCACACAACTCAAGACGGGGATAGGGTCACTCGCTTAAGTGGCGCTACACGTGTCTTGGCGAAGACTTGACGTACTAGAATTTCATCGTTGGCGAGCTGGCAGCGGAGATATAGGACGGCGGCAAACCCAGCTTCGGAGCGTCGCAGAAACCGTTGTACTTCGATACTGAGAGCCTGGCAGAGAGCCGGAGAGCCCGGGGCATGGAGACCGAAGAAGAGAGAGGAGAAGAGTGGACCACGAAGGTGGCCCACTTTCGCTTGGAGATCAGGAGTCAGGGGTTCGTCCCACTGCAAACCTTGAGTCCAGAGTAGTTGCATGTAGCATTTTGCTAGCATGGTGCAAGGTGCGAGGTGACCACAAGGGTCGTAGATTCTGGCAATGGTGCTGAGCACGTGCCGTTTCGTAGGAGAGATGGGGGACATTAAAGTCATAAGTGAAGGCAATCCGTCTCCGGTGACCAGCGAAGACCCAGGATGGTGAAGGTGAGGTTCATTGGGGTTTCTCCAAGAAGACAGGGGTGTCCCGATGATCCTCGGGCAGTGCCTGAAGCAGTTCGGGGGAGTTGGAGGTCCATTTTCGGCAGCTCAAAATGTCCAAGTTTCAAAAGCTTGATGAGATCCTCTTGAAGCTTCTTGGCTTCGTCCAAGGTGTCTGCTCCCGACACTATGTCGTCAATATAGGTATCGGTGGCCAGAACCTGGGCGGCCTCAGGGGAAGGGGCGGCCTTCGTCCTTAGCCAGTTGATCGCAAGGTCCGAATGGCCAAAAAGGCGAGCAATTGACTCCGAAAGTGACTCGGTTCAGCTTGAAAATAGAGAGAGGGTCTGAGGGCTGTTCCCTCGCCATAAAACTAGCTGAAACAGCTGATCTGAAGGTTGGACTAAAATTTGCAGATACATCTGACGAATATCGCACGTGAACACAATGTTGTGTGTCCGGAATTTCAGCAAAACGTCGCTGATGTAGGTTTGCAATTTGGGTCCTACTAATAGAGTGTCATTGAGGGAGTGGCCCACTGCTCGTTTTGCAGCTGGCATCGTAGACAACTCGCAGTTTTGAGGTGTCACCTTTGGTCTTAAGTATACCATGGTGTGGTAGAAAGTTGTGAGGGAGAATTTTCTTCAAGTCATGAACTTTAGTCATGTGGCCAGCGGCTTCGCCATCTCTCATGTATTGTACATAGAGAACACGTAGTTGAGGTTGGAGCTGAATTTCCTTTCCAGGGAAGACAGTCGCTTCGGTGCTATTTCACGTGAGTGACCCAAAAGGAGGGTGGGGCAGATTTTAATGGCAGGGTTTGGGAAAATATCTTCCGTCTTCGTTTCCGGGGGGGGGTTGGGAGTGGGGGGGGGGCGAAGTGTTTATCACCCAAACTTTTTTCTTGAGGGCTTCCGAGTTAGAGGTTAGGGGAGTTCTTCCCGTGTCCAGAAGCGTTTTTAATGAGGAAATGAAGGGCCCCTTTAGGGCAAAATGCCGAATGAAGCGTTAGAGGTTGTGAAAACGGGATAAGCAGAGGGGTCACAAGGTGGGGCCCCTGGGCAACATATCCAAAGTGGTTCCGAAGAGGTGTGGTTTGGCCGGGTCCGGTTCATGATCTCATTAGTGAATAGGGGGTTTGGGGAATTTAAAGGGACCACCCAGGACGACATTTAACCCCTGCCTGGCAGGTGGAGGTTTGGGTCGGCGAGGACGTACCCCCCGGTTTAGGGCGAAAGGGCCTCGGGGCGATTGGGGAAATCGAGGGAGATGTTTTGGGGGGGTGATCCCGGACGCATGGGGTGTTGTGAAGGATGGATAGGCCGGAGGTTTTCTCAATGTTGAGAAGAAATTTGACCTTTTTTTTTTTGGGAAAAGTGGTTACCAAGCCCTGTTTTAGTTTGAAAATTCGGATCTTTAAACCCCACGTGCGCCCAAAAGCTGTGGGCCGTTCTGTGATCAAAATCCCTCATTGAAACCCCAGTTTGATCAGAGCTCGGAACCCCTTTAGTTGTTCCCTGAGAAGAGGGGAGTTTTATTAAGGGGTGTGCCTAATAAAACGGTTTTGAGTGCCCCCAAAAACGCGGGGTTTGGGTGTGACCCCGGCAGTCATTGCACCGAGGTTGGGGAGGTGTTGTTCATGAGGGGCTATTCCCTTAATTGGGCGGCGAGTTGGGGGAGGTTTGCTTTTAAGGGGGGCGCTATAATTAGCATGTTTGCCCTGAGAAGTGGGGGGGGGGGGGAAAAGGGAAAAATTTAAAGTTTTTTGGGTGCCTTTTTTTACAAGTTTGACAGGTGCCTTGAGAGCGGCATTCCTTTATGTCATGGTTTCCCCAAACAGGAAATACAACGCCTATGGTCTTTTACTATGCGCTGACGATCATGAGGAGATTTTTTCACGGAAAGCTTGCACAAGAGGTAAATTTTATGTCCGCTTGAGTTACAAGCAAACATAATGCCATGGTAGGCTTGCCCTTGAGAAGCGGCAGAGGGAGGTTGAGAGGGGTTAGAATGTGCAGTGACCATACTGACATCGCTAGTGCGGAAGTGCAACCCTTTTAGGCGCGAAGGCCTTGAGGTTTGAGTGTGCGGGCTTAGAGTTGAGAGGTGCTGTGAAGGTTAGCATCCTCCGTTTGCGAACATTCCAAATTCAGAAATTTGATATATCTGTTACGCCAGGTAACGAGCGTGAAGAGGCTTCTTCATCGGAATAGGTGCGAAACCCTTCAAGTTTTTTGCGCAGATCATTATCCATCTTGCGCAACAGGAGTGCAGATAAAAGTGGATTGTCATCGGTGACGTTGCATTCCAAAGGCATTTAAAGCTTGGGAATGTTCCGTAAAGAGATTCACAAATGAGCGCAATCCCTTGAGAGAGGTGGCGGTTATGTTGGGTAAATCCAACAGCTGGTTGAGGTGGAGAGATTGCAGTCTTCTCGAGTTGTGGTAACGTTCTCTCAGCAGGTTTATATGCTACCAGGTAGTTGGCCGCTGTGAGATTTAGGCTTTTCACCAGATTAAGCGGCTCGTCACTTAGCACGCTTAGAAGGTATTGGATTTCATCACGCTCGAAAGGGAAGCGTTTCTGTGTATTGTAGTGTCAAATAAATTGATGAAACTGGTCCACGTGAGGGGATCACCAGAAAATTTCTCGCAAATCGAGTTTGGGGCAGGCGGACATGAGAAACAGGGGGTTGAGAGGCGGCTGAAGCATCACTAAGAGCAGAGGGTGTGTTAGGCACTTCGGGATGGTAATAATACTTCAAATGGTTGCGGAGATGAAAGAGAACAAAGACTCTATGTCGTCTGATCACGTGACAAAGTATCATCAGGGATAGATCATTTTTCGATAAACAAAGCCCTTTGGAGGTGGTTTTCAACTCAGCCTTTTTTTTCCTGATTTCATTTGCATAGGCAGCAAGTTGCTTTAGTTGGACGGGAGGTAAGCGGTTTGCCAGTCTGGGCTAGCTCTCATCAACAGCGGTCTTCAGTTTAGTAAACCGAGTTTTGGTCAATAACGTGGACCGGGTGTAGATAGCAGAAGTAAATTCTCCAACTTTGGGAGCATCTTCAGAGATGTAAAACACTGAGTTACTTTAAATCAATAAAAGACAAATTACAATCCACAGAGTGAGAGAAGTCCACAAAATATTCTTGAGGTCACTGAGGCGTAGGGGTCATATAGCCAAGAACATAGAGTAGGCCTATGGTATCATATGTAAACACAGTGCAAACCTAAAATTAAGAATAAAAAAAAATACAATTAAATATTTTTTATGCAACAACAAAAGACAATGGCGTCGGGAGGACTGGATTGTGTGAATAATAATTTAAATATAATTCACCTGAGGACAAGTTGACTGTGATTACAGAGACTACAATACAACAATAAAAAATAAAATTACACTAGTCATGTAGCAATTTACAATCACTTGAGTCAGGAGACCCCTTTGAGGTGTCAAATAATGAACTATTACGACAAGAGGTGTCAATTGTAATGGCACAAAACAAAATTAACCTAATGCCAAAAAATGAGGAGAGTAAAACATAATTTTAATTTAAACCCATAATATAAGAAAAATATCTACAGTATTATTAACTTGTTAGCTTTGAGTGTTAACAATGTATACAACCAGAGGGAGAGAGCAGTAAATCTATAACTATACAAAACACAGCTTATTGAAGGGCCCTATGTCATATGTAAACAAAATATTTCAAACAAAATACAAGTTTTCTTTCAGCTAAGTTTTGTTAAAATAAACAAAAACTCCTTTTTATTACAGTGAGATAAAGTGTTAAGTATTTCATATAATTATTTGAATATGTTAAAATATTTGAAAACAAGAGAATCCAAAAAAACCTAATATATAAACAAGTGTCGCAAAAGGTACAAGTTTTTACGTTAACTTCGTTAAAAAAAGAAATCAATTTAAACACAATAAAATACATTATAACATTCTTAAATAATCATAGAAAGTCTAAGCTAGCTGAGTTAAACATCAAACAATCAAATGTAAATAATTCACATAAAACAATAACAATGAGAAGTGACAGTTGTCGTTTTGACAGATGTCAGCTGTGCTGCCTAGTGCAGCTTTGATCGTAATGGCACTGGCAGTAGAGGCTAGAATGGTGGGGAGGTGAACACGCGGGAATATCACAATGGGAAACACCACGTGCAGCCAAATATCGCGCGGCAATTAACAAATATAGACAAATATCGAGTTTGAGAGTTATGAGGCACAAGTTCACACATAAACCTTTATGAGAGAGTTTTTAAAATATTGTTGAGAGGTTGTGAGATCGATTTGAACTGTTTTGTCCACAGAACGGATGTCAATTAATGCGGCTCGTTAAGGACCATGTTTAGGAACCGTGAGAGAATGAGAGCTTTATCACATTAATTACAGATTATACAACAAATACATAGGGAGCGAAGGACACTTATATATACCGATTAAGACGGTGAGGGAAGAGATTAAGACGGTAAATATATATAGAGATAGAAAGCAGACAGTACCTTGAGCTGATGTAAGATGAAAATATAACCCACTTGGGCTGGTTGTCGGTTGGGTATTCCACCGCTGTGTGATGACCCCGGGGCGAGCACGATGAGAAGAGAGAAGTTCTGGTAGGAGTGATTCCGAAGAAACAAGGATAGTCACACACACACTATTTGTTACACACTACGCACATCACAATAGCACGTGCATGGGTCCAGAGTTTGGAAAGCACTGACTGACTGTGTCTTTCGCGGCAAGGGAAGAGGGGGTTTTGCGCGGTTTTGCAATAAGAGAGAGGGGGAAACCTTCTAACCTCCATGCCATATTGTCCAAGTGGTACCAACATACAGAGAATATAACATACATTGAAGACAATTAAAATTAATAGATATATATACTTATGCTAACTTAAGAATACTAAACAAATACAGAAAACATTGTTCCAGATAAAGACAGACCATTTCATACAGTTTCTGATTGATAGATTTTTCAAATCGCACTGTCTCACTAAGTTAAATAGAACACTTAATTCAAAAATCTGTTCTTTTACAAAACCAAGTATATTCAACGAAGAATATACAAAGGTAAATGAAATAGCTCCGTCATTAATATAAGAAGATTTTTTGCCGACTTCTGGCCTTCTACACATTTGTTATGGTATGCACAATATAGTAATAGTAGGTAGACTTTTATTGTTGTGAGTTCTACTATCTATTTGAAAAGCATTAAACTACTAGTAGGTCCTATGTTTTTTTTGTTAATTTAATAAGGATATTTTGCTGATTAGCAGTACATTTGAAATGGTTTAGTTGTTTGTATGCGTTTTCCTTTATTCTAAGCATATGTTAATCACAGTGATGAATAAATTTAAGACTTATATACAGTATGTTTATTTGATTTTGCTATTCAGAAATCGTCTGTTTTAAAGTGCTTTGTGTGTGTCTAGATAACCCCTGATGTTGAGGAGGAGAAACACATTGTGGATGTTGTTAATACAGACCTGAAAGAAGAATGGATTAGTTCTAATGAAGAGGAATTTATAATGGATGAGGTTTGTGCTCAAGGTTGATTATTTTATAATTATAATAGTTCCTTATCTGCAGTATTCTTCAGATTTAGATATGGCATTTCCTAAGCTCATTATTAAACTTATCTCTTTAGGTATAAAAGTACTAGTGATAGGTCTGATTAATTATTTTTCCTTCCGTTCGTTCTCTTTTCTCAAATCAGTTCCTAATCTTGGTCTGATATGACAGAAATTTGGATATAGATAGAGTAGAAAATGCAAAAATGGTGGTATCTCTTACTTGGTGAGCGCCCATTCTGGATGAAATATCTTGCTTTTTTTATTTATATTTCATTTCTTTTTTTTTATTTATATTTTTTTGCACTTTTATTTCTTTTCTTTTTGGCATTCAGCCCTGGGACTGCAGACTGGGCGTGGAGGCTTAAGAATCCTTTGTGTGGCCACGGGCACCTCTCGCTGAGTCCAAGTTTTTAGATCTTTTTAAGCCAAATTTTGTTTGAGGATTCAAACAGCCATTTTGTTATGCTCTTTTCAAGTAAGCGTTTATATTTTTCCTTCTGAGACCAAGCTCTTTAAAAAACAAATAAGAGTGACTTGGCAGTTTAGGCCTCTAGCACCAACTTCAATTGCATACAACTGACACTTGTATCTTTTCACCCTTATGTTGGCGCACAGATCAGCATACTTATTAAATTTATACTGTCTAGGAATGCTTGTATTCCAGGTACAGTTAATTCAATCAGAACAGCACTTTGAGTGATTTAGACCCATACTGTTAAATCCGGGCAAAGAGAAGTTCTGTAGGAAAATCGTAATGTCGGTTTCTCTCATCTGATCATAAAGTCCAGTCCATACTCTTCTCAAAGATTGATGGTTTATATTTTCATATAGGTTTTCCTTGACTTTTTCTCCAGACTTAATCCTTATTGCGCCATAAGCGCTTATGTTGACCTTGCTCTAAACGCTGGTAAGCGCATATATGCGTAATAATTACAAAAATAATATTTTCTAAATAATGTTTGCCTAATTTAATTTGGGTTATTGCATTTGGGTTATGGGTGGTGGCTCATGAGAGACGGATTTGTGTCACGTGGCCTTTTGTTTTTATCATTACTCTTAATATATGTTAGTTATTTATAATTTTGAAAGTGTCAATATAAATAATTGGGACGATACTGATTTTGACGATTTTTGCAGATGTACTAAATATATTGCATTCAAGTGCGATATGATATTTACAGTAGAACCCCTCATATCCGACTCTGACGGGACCAGGGCAAAGGTCGGATCGGCAAAAAGTCGGATATCCTGAGGAACAAAAAATTTACCTTTTCCTGCTAGAAATGCTTATGCATTTGACAAAAACCACCCCGAATAATATTATAACAGTGGTTATTATTTCAATAAAGTATGTTGATGAGCATTATTTAATATGTTTAGTATGCATTACCAAGTGGCTAAGGGTATTAACTAAAACAGTATTGTACTGTTTTTTTAGAACTGTACATACAGTAAAAAATTTATTGAACAGTATAATATTAAATGACCATTTTAAATAATATAATAAATTCGAATACATTACAGTATAACACATAACTAAAGAAAATAAAAGATAATTATAGTACGTTGAATGCAGTCTCTGAAATTGTATAGAAATTAATCTGTTTGCTTACAAGAACAAATCAATAATAGTTTTTTGTTTCAGTTTTTTTATTTAGGATTTTGCAGCTGCACCTCACCACTTTTTAGCCACATAACGTCCATAGAAGTAGAATTTGGGTTGCTGCTCTATGTATTTTAAAGCTACTTCAAATGCATCTTTTGCAGCAGAATGGCATACTACATTGTCACAGCAGCTGTCATCCTCATCCCGTGTCATTTCCTTCTTCGTCTATTGTCTGCACAGCTTGCAATTATTTGATCGTCATTGAGTTCTTCGTTTGTAGTATCTTTTAAAACGTCTGCTTCCTTTGACCACTCTTGTACATGTATGTCTGGCCAATGCATATTTTGCTGAAGTGCCTCGTAGATCTTGTAGAGTTTCTGATATGTCTGTATCTACTTCCTCCACTGTCATTTGTAGATGATCCAGCTGCCACAGATGATAAAAACTCTTCTTCAGCAATGTCAAAACTGTCGTTTTGCTTCAAAGATTGCCATACTTTCTTCCATGCTTTTTGAAGCGTTGATTGTTTGATCTCGTCCCATGCTGCAGCGGCAGTGTAAATAGCGTCTTTAATGTTAAGATGCTTCATGGCCTCAAAAGAGTGAACACCCTTTTTCGGATTTCTCTAGCAGGGATCCAACATATTTTCTTCTGTATCTCCTCTTTAACCATTCAATGACACCTTGATCCATTGGCTGGATCAAAGGTGTCACTATGGGGGGTAAAAACATTGGTTTTATGTTCCGTCTCTAAGTTCGGCCTCTGATGGGTGACCTTGGAGCGTTGTCAAGAAGTAAAATAGCGTGTACAGGTAGGTTTTTTATTTTAAATAGATCGTTACTGCTGGTGCAAATGGTTCAAAAAAAACCATTCCTTAAACAGTGCTGAATGCATCCAAAGCAGACGATTGATTCCGATTGTAGACTGAAGTGAGGCAATATTCATATTCTTGAATGCCCTAGGCTTTTTTGACCTGCCATATAACAAGCAATGGCATTTATGGTTTCCGCTTAGCATACAACAATATAGTTATAGCATATAGTAACAAGTTGTGATAGTTAATCTAATCCTTAGTAACTTCGTTCCTAATACAGTCTCATTTTGGCTGGCAAGTGTTGTCTTCGGGAGCATTTTATAATTAGCCCAATTTCGTCTATGTTATAGACTTGATCAAGCAACTAGATTATGTTCTGTCACCAACAATTAAAATTTTTGTACAAAATTCTACAGCAGCATTATCATCAGCAGAAAGGTTTTTCGCCGGCAATAATTACATGTCTAATGCCATGGCACAACTTCCAACGGTGAAGCCACCCTTCACTCGCATTGAATTTGTTTAAATCACCACCCAACTTCTCATACAACATAATGCCTTCTCCTTGACAATTTGATCTGACAAAGGAGTCCATTTGCGTCTTTCTTGGCAAAACCATACCCACAAAGCTTCATCCACAAGTTGAAGTTTAGTTTTTTTTTAATGCAGTTTCCACAGTCATTGAATAGGCTTCCAGTTCCAGTTGTCATACCTACTCCTAACTCAGCAGCTATTTTTGCAATAGACTCTCCACGATCTATTCGTTGTAATGCATTAACCCTTTCCCACGCGGCATAAAAATCAGCCTAATTTATGTGTAACACTGATTAACATAAAAAAAATTATGTTTATTTTTTCAAATTTATTTTTTGTTTTGGTTTTGTCTATATAATAGTAGCTACAAAATTATTAAACTTATGATAATTCAAATTGTGTATGCCTATATAATTTAGGTGAAAGTTATAGGTTTTTTAACAAAAAAATCACATTTTTGACTAAAAATAATTTATTATGTACCGGTTTACTATTTTAATATAGGCCTATGTCAAAAATGTAAAAGGAATACAAACTACGAGAAAACTAAACAAAATTTGTATAACAGATCTCAGAAGTTTGGTAACGTGTGATACGCTTCGAAACACTTGTCCGGGTGTAGCTCAAATGCTGTTCGCTGCGCAGGTCTTACAGAAGTATATTGTTTTCCTTCCGCATTCCCTCTCTACGTACACACTACGCTTCTTACAGTTCCCTTTTCTTTTCTATCCATAAAGTGCGGCTTTCCATCCTGTCCGCTCATCAGGGGGGTCCCTAAAATAAATAAAAATTATACGTAGCTGAGAATATGTACTTATAAGATATCAGTTTTATAACAAACTATAATACCTATTCAACCCTACGAAAATATATTTATATTTTACTTATCTACAGAAATGTATCATACTTGAAGAATGTAAGTAATTTTTACTATTAGTTAGCTATTAAAACTTGCCTGTGTTGGTCGTCCACGCTCTCTTAGCCTTAGGTAGATCGCCGCCTTCTCTTGGACGATGCGACACGGACGAGCTTCTTCCAGAACTGATATGGGTGAGAGGCTTCTTCCGTACTGTTCTTGAATCAACTTGTGTAAAGATAGGAGTCGATAATAGCTACTTCCAGACAGCCAAAAAAAAGATTTTTCTGTACCACTTTTTAGTCCCTACGCATGAATTGATAGGACCGAAATGAAGTGGTCACTTCTGTCCACTCCTCCCATGTACTTATATAGTCCAGGACTTAAATCAGGTTTTGCTACGGTGGTTATTGGGCCACTACTTTGCACATTTTTCATGTGCCACCTGCTTCCTTTTCCATGTGTGCTCAGCATATGGACGGTTCTTTTGTCCTCTCCAGGACACAACGAGGCGTAGAGCCCTTTTCTCAATGAATATATGTCGCCCTTCTTCATTTTTTTCCCTTTTGCTTTTAGTCCAGGCGGCATTCCAGTTCTATTAGTCATAACAGTCCCTGTCATGTAGCATCCATTTTTTAATAGTTCGTTGGCCAGCTCTGGACTCGTGTAATATCGGTCCGTATAGACATGCCTAGCAGTAGCGGGCGCCTGAGGATCCTTCAACACCTCCGACTCAACTTAGGACCTTCACGATTTGTGTTGTTTTCAAGAAGTGAAGTGTTGGGTATGATGTTCCCACTGCCATATTAAGGTTATATAGTCATACACATACCCATTTTCACTGTCGGATAGGACGAACACTTTCATTCCAAACTTGGTGGGCTTCATGGGGTTGTACACCCGAAAAACAACCCTTCCTTGAAAGAAATCGTACTTTCGTCTATTGCTACTTGGCTTCCAGGGGTGTAGTAGAAACAATTTCGATTTTTCTTTCATATGGGTCAGGACAGGCTCTATAAGAAACCCTCTAGGAACACGGTTCTCGCCGTCACGATGGTTAAAATGTAAATTCCAAATATGTTTAGGAATTCATCCTTGTTAAATACATCAGAAAAAAAAGGGATTCGACATCACAAGATGTGGTAAAGTACTCTTCAATTGGAGGGGCAACGGTATCAACCCCCATGTTTATTATGGTGCCTAGAAAATGCATTTATTGTTTTTCAGCCGATGACGTCTGTCCACTTCTTGATACCGAGCATGTGGAGATTGGTATCTCTGTTCGTCGTTTTGTTTGCGTAGAGATTTGTTTCATGACAGATAAGGCTTATCAGATCGTCATTGAAAAACAGGTGAAAGTATTCTATCGGTTCGGTATTTTCATCAAAGGTGGACGGAAGGTTCGGCCGTCCCTTTATTGACAGAATAAATTGGTGTCACGTGTGCGTTGGGCCTGGGTCATGATCAGTAACGTCACTCCACACTGTAGGTTGATGCGCAGGGGGAGCGGGCGTTGTCTTTGAATTGCCGCAGGTGTGTGGGGCTAGGGAAGTGGGGGTTTGTCCTTGCGTCGCAGTGGGAGGTGGGGTTGAGAGAGGAACAGTGTTTGTTGTTGCCGGACGATTTATTGTACTCGGCTGAGACGGGCCGGTGCCTAGGCGCTGCACAAGGACTCTGGAGCGGTCTGATTGTTCCTTGACTTCCTCACTATCACTTTCACTCACGTAAGAATAAGCAAGTCTTCTTGCTCACATGTCCATTTTGCTCTTCATTGAATGCACTTGAAAATGAAGTATTTAATGCGCCAGCCACAAAAACCCCGAAATCAATATCGTCAGGATATGCCATTTCAATTGCAAAAACAAAACTACACTTACACAAAATATTTACACATCTCTTTTTACCACATAAGCAAATATATTACAGAAACTAAATAACCCAAACTAGTCAACGACTATAACGCTGAGATGTTACTTTGTTGAGTGACAAAGAAACGATAGTGCGGGAGCGGATCTAACTCAGAGCACGTCGCTAGAACAGACAGACTAAAAGCGCGCGAATATACTCGTCTGCCGCGCCCAGAAAGGGAGGGGAGTGGCCGGGCCGCCTGGCGCCTGGATATAAAATGGTGACTCGTTCTATTGTTGACCAGTGCCGATGAGAAAACAACACGCCCCACGTCCTTTTTAATATACGGAGAAACATATTCCTGCATTCTAACGGGACTTATGTGAACTAGTTACCTCACCAGCTGACTAAATAATGAGTTTGCGAGTATTCTCGTTATTCGCGTTTTGGTCGAAGTCATGTTTGCGGATATGTCCCGTTTGCCGCGTGGGAAGGGTTAAGCATGTCTTGAAGTGACTCACAAATACGTTTCCGTTTTGAATTTGACATTTTCGTAAATACAGTAGGCCTATAGTTCAGTACTATATGCAGTACTAAAGAGTAATCAAACTAAAGTTTTTTTAGCAAGGAAACTAAAATTTTGCACTTACGGGACTGTATTTTCTGTAGAACACAAACACAAGCAAACACGAACACTGCTATACACACACATACACACTACTACTACTATAAACAATAAAAAAACAACTATGTACAGTACTGTATTATAAAGTGGAAATAAAAATGTTAATACACTGTACAATTAATCAAACAATTTGGACACATGACACTCGTCTGATAACTGTACTGAGCCTACTGACTCACAACGTGAATCTTTCAAATCTGAATTGTGAACGGCGCTATTGGCTTTTTCCAGGAAACAGCAGACGATCGAGGCACTAGGTCGGAATATACTGAGGAGCCAGTAATGCCGAGGTCGGATTATGAACGGGTTCTACTGTACTTATTTTTTATAATGTGTTATGTGCAGGCCCTTAATGTCTTATCAGTTTATGTACATGTAAATTTACTAAATTATACATTTGTTATTAATAGTAATAATATTTTGTATTGATTCATTAGTGATCAATGCTGAGGCTTACTTTAAAGTAAAAAATGTTGCTTATTTACATATTCATATGAAAAAAAGGTAAAATAAGCTAATAAAAATTTCATAAATCTTATCATATCTTATTTTCCTGTACCGAACAAGACAAAAAATTGAGCAACTAAAAATATAATATTGATTTTTTTACAATAAATGAGCACTTAATGAAAAAAAAGCATTAGATAAATGGCGCTTTAAGGGTTAATAAGAGGATACCAGTTGGTTTGATAAGTATTAAGCTTCGTTTTTGCAATAGAAAGGTTTCACTGCCTCTTTTATTAATACTTAGAACCCTATCGTGTGTCCAATTAAATCTTCCTTCTTTTAATGTTACTGGGCCACCCTGTCAAAACATGGAGATCCAAAGCTGTTCTTCCCCTTCCCAAACATGGGACACCTTCTCTCAGGATAAATGTTTGGTCCAGTTTTAATTTTACTTAATTGAATGTTTTTGCAGTACTGATCCAGAATGAAAAGATGTTTCAGTATACAGATATAATTAATTGCCTGTCTTTAGAAAAATAAGTGTTGATATGGGATATTATGTTTGATGTATCGTTTTGATACACTTAAGTTGTTGTTCTGTGCGCTCTGTTTTTATTATAAGTGTATGATGATTACAATGATGTATAAATTCAGAATAGTTTTCAATATATTTATTTTAATGGTGCTATATAGAACCTATCTATTTTAAAGTTATCTATGTATGTCTAGATAACCCCCTAATGTTGAGGAGGACAAAAACTTGTGGATGTTGTTAATACAGAATTGAAAGAAGAATGGATTGGATCTAATGAAGAGGAATTATAATGGATGAGGTTTGTGCTCATCGGTTCATCCTTTTATAATAATAATAGTACCAGTAATCCGAAACACCGCTCAATCTGAAACAGAAACTGTCAAAGTTTTTGTGAAAAAAATAATGCAATTACTGTAAGACACAGTAATTTATATGTCAAGAAAATTACAAGAAAATATTATTTCAAGTACTTATTGTTAATAAACTTTTCAATTGTTACTTTGGTTTGATAAAATCAGTTATTTATTTTGCTTTAAAGAAGATTCCTCTCCTTGAAGCTAAATTACACCAACGTCTCAAAAACATTGTATCCACTGGGTTTTGCGGTTATGGTATGGAAACAAGAAGACTGAGATATGTAAACACACAATGTTCGAACTGTTGATGCGAGACTGATAGTAGGAATTGGGAACAGTGCTGTCTGAGGTAGCGGTGAGAGTGCCAGAAATGTGCAGATGACTTTGTCAACGGATTTCATGGCCTAGTAGCAATGCCTAAATGCAATGTCATCAAGTAGCGCTGCCCGATATCAATTACCGCTAGTGACTCATCTCTTTGTATTGAAAACGGTGTTTGATTGTACAGAACTCAGATGAATGTAGGGCTTATTAATCCTTATTATCATAGGCTCTTATTGCCTTAAAAACTAAAATACTGTACAGTGATGGGTCGGTTCCATATTTTTCGATTCTGGTTCGGTTCTCTAACTGAAAATCAGTTCTCGTTTCTTGATTCTGAGTACTTTTTGAGAAAGTCTCAGAAAATTGTTCTAATACCTTTACGCCAGTAAATCAACAATTATGTGTGGAATCAGTCAGCTAAGAACAGTGCATAGTATTTTGGCGATTTCTACAATATGAAGTATAATACACTCTAAAAATCTATAAATTGACACAATATTTCTATTAACAAACACATATTGGATATAATAAGCTCCTTTTTACATTCCATCTAAAAAAAGTCGAAAACAAATAAAACAACCTTTTATCAATACAAGAGATGATACCCCAATCAGTTGTAATTTTGATATCGGGGCCGAAGGGGCTACTTGGAGACATTGCATTGAACATTCTACTAGGCATTGCGAGTAAACTTTATTTATTCTCAGGGTATAATTGTTCTACACGTTTTGCACATAAAAGTATTAACTTTAACATTCAAAAAGTATACAATTAGTTAATGAATATAATGCTTCTAATTAGTATGTTAATTGAAAAATTAACCGAGATAGAATTAAAACTTATAAGCTAGAAAATTTAAAAAAACCACTTACCAATTTTATTTTAGTAATAAAACTTATTCAAAAACAAATCACAATGATGAAATTACCACAAAAATTTAGAGGTTGATTTAATTGTAAGACACGAAAATAAAACAGCAAAAACAAATAATAATTAATAAAAAAATAGTTATTTTAGGAATGCTAGAAACTAATTAAAAAACATTTTTACTAACCTGGGTTCCGTTCTCACTGGTGTAGACGCTAAGAAATATAAAATGCGGATCACATCATAAAAACAATTCGGGCCCTAAATAAACGCGCATAACATTTTTATAATTCGAATCACCTTTGTTCAAAGGGCTAAGACATAATACAACTGGTTTACGCCCAGTGCAATGCTGCATCAAATGCAATTTAACCCATCAATCCTTTTAAACATTAATCCAATTTAAGACTTTGTAAAAATAAAAAAATAAACAAATAATAAAATTTAGCTATTTTAAAGTAAATTGCTAAAGACTATTTTTTTTTCTTTTGTGAATCCCTCTGGTCTGAGGAAGATGAGCATGATTTACGAATCGTTCACCATAATATTTATGCTTTTTTGTACATGTAATTGTAATATATTTGTGCATTTTGTGCTTAATTGTAATAAACTTGTGTTGTGTGACGTTTACTTGTTTGTATATGTACCAACACGTATTATTCTAATAATAAAAAAAAAAAAATGTACCAAATCAAGGGTCTGAAAAATAACAGGACATTAAAAATACCTGTCATTGAAGTCAGTTGTTATCAAGACTTCGATGAGTGAGGACTGCTTATCGGGCTGCCTCTCGTTATCTGATTCACGCCAGTCCTGTCCAGTCTGCTTGCAAAGAGTTCCTTATGCTAACTTAAATTTAAATTAATTCAAATTAAATTCATTACTTTTTTATTTCGTTAAGTCATAGTTTGAGTTTTATTTATTTAATTTATTATTCTTCTGTTAATTTACCACAACTGTGAGTGTCATGTCCGACAAGTGCGGTAAGTGTAATATCGACGTGATGTCTAGCGAGGTTGGAGTGATGTGGTGGATTGCAAACAATCGTTCCACCCGGCTTGTATACGCGTGGGTTCATCTTAGACCCTCACCAAAGCCAAACTGAAAACGTGGAAGTGTGATCTATGTAAGGGTGAAACTGCCTCTACCACATCGACTCGCAGTACGGAGGAGATCGATGACAAAAACCATACTGGAAGTCTGAGCGCCAGGGAAGGAG
>JAQJVL010003409.1:0-61705 GCA_035578905.1 Stictocephala bisonia
AAGCCATTTTTGAACATGCACGTAAGATCAGTATTGAAACTTTAGAGCGCCGTCATTTTGTTTATAGGATTAATCTTTTGAGGTCTAATTTGCAGCATGGTGTTCTACTAAGTAAGACATTTAAAATGGTATGTACATTAACCTATGCTTACATTTAAGATTTCTTGCGACAGTCCCACTAAGGAGATAGTGGGTCATTGATTATGTGTTAAAATAGTTTTTTATGTCCATCAACTTGATACCATTTGTTTTGGTTCTATCTTAACAATTTTCAAAATTATTTAACTGGTCCGGGACTTTTTGGACACACTGTATATGGACAGAATAATAAATAACTAGTGAACTTGTTATACCTAACACTTGTCATAGTCGAGAAGCTCTTTCATGGTGTCGTTAAGAAATATATGCAACATATTCTTTACATTTTTTTCTAACTGGTCTGTGTTACTTAAAATTTTGAGTTAAAAGAGACAGACTTAATGAAATTACACTAAGTCTACGATTGTAGGTACTATAAACTACATTTTCCTAGGTCTAAGTTTCAACATTTTGATTCCTTGTTTTAGGTCCAAAATGATGGGAAGCTTCCTCAAACAATATGCCCTGGCTGTAACATCCAACTGCAGGCAACAGTGCAGTTTTTTGATCTTGTTATTGAAGGTCAGAGGAAAATACGACAAATGTGGAGAGACCAGGTATAGTCCTTAGAGATTTGTAACTAAAATAACGTTTCTCATTTAAAGTGAGGATTTCGGTGGTGGCTCGTTTTATAGCCATTTAACATGTAACTCCAGAATTGTTCTTGTGTTATGTATATGTTGCTGCAGAAAATCTTGTACATATTACTGTATTGTCATGTTGTATCAGCTATGTCAATCTTAACTGTTAGTTATGACTAATTTATTCTCTCTTATACTTTAAAAAAAGTGGTTAGTAACTGAGCTATTAAAAGTTAATATTGTGCTGTTAAGGAAATTAATAGGAAATTATTTCATAAATTTAGACAACTCCCAACTTTCCTGTTCCGGCTGATCCGGAGTGCTTTTGTCATTAAGAACCCAACGTTGTCATCATCAAACTGTTAGTCAATATGGGTATCCAAATTTTTTTCGCATTTAATCTATCATGTGAGAACTTGGCTAAATTAGACATATGTTTTTCAATGAATAACAATCGATTCAATCAATATGCAATCAGTTATATTAACTACAACTAGTTTCGTTTGTTAAGGACTACGCTTCCAAACCTTCATGATCTGTCTTGTGGTGAGGAAGCTTATCCAATGTTCCCAAAAGGAATCTGCATATAGCATCATTTGAAGAGCTCAGCCTTTGGCCTCTAAACTGGACTGTAACTGTGGTATCATGACGTTACTCTTCAAGTCTTGTTATGGGGTGTTAAATAATTACAGCATGTGGGATACTTTATCATCACATTGAAAACAGGGGCTGGTAAGCTAGGAGACTAGATCTCATCTGTTTGGAAAAAGGTAATGCAAAGTACATCTAGGTGTTGGCATGATTGCTTGAGCTTAATGGGGGGGGGGGGGTAGCTGAATGGCTTTACAATAATCACTAATGACCTGCCAACAAATTTGAAAGTGGGATCTGTTATATACGCAGATGACACATCACTTTTCACCAGTAATCTAAACTTAATTAACCTACAACAGTCCATTTATTCAGCAGAACTCAAAGCTTTGAATTGGTTTTCCTCAAATAAATTAATTTGCAATCAGGACAAAAACTCAAAAAATGATAATCAGTTTATCTCCTCATGGTCAAGATTTTCAATCATTAAAACTACTTGGCATACATATAGACTCGAAATTGAATTGGACTTCTCATGTCAACAGTCTATGTTGTAAAATCTCCCGAGTGAGCTATCTTCTACGGAAATTAAGTGATATACTTTCTGTTGAGTACTTAAGAATAGCTTATTTCAGTCTCATATATCATATGGCCTAATCCTTTGGGGTCATTCTTCAGCAGTAAGAGATATTTTGTTAATTCAAAAAAAAGTCATAAGAACGATTTGTAGGGCTGGCTTCTTTGAACACTGCAGACCATTATTTGTACACTCGAAAATTTGAACTGTTATAAATTTATACATATTTCATATATTAGTTCACACAAAAACACACCTAAACTTATTTATAACCAGAGAAGAAATCCACTGCCACAATACAAGGAATAAATCTAAGCTAAATATTCCCCAACACAGGCTGACAAAAATTGGATTATCACATAGAGTTAATTGTATTAAATTCTTTAATAAGATGAATGAGTCTGCCAGAGATGTGTCAATTGTTATTTTTAGGAATAAACTGTTTCAATGGCTATTAGTTAATCCTTTCTACACTATACAAGAATTCCTTAATTGTGACATTGACTTAGTTTTTTGATTCAATGTAGATGATTTTTATTTATCACTACTAATTAATTATAACATACTAATATTTTAAGTTGACTTGGGGATGGATGGATTTGTATGGAGTTTCTGACTGTACTATTGGACTTGTGTTGTAATGATTGGGATTTGTATTCAGTTATATGACTATGCCTATTTCACTTGTAATGTGGTCAATGGCAATAAAGTATTTGTATTGAATTACGCCATCTGACGTCATACAATACATCATATGGTTTTAGCCAGTAGTGTTTCAGCTAGTCATTTAATAATACAATTAATAAACAAATTACAGTTAGTTGTATCTATACTAAACTGTATAATTAGCTACGTGCCCTACTGCCTCCTGTTGCCATACTTTCTTGAAGGCTGAGCTATAGCCAGCCACCTGCCTGCATTGAGGTGGCTGTGGTTGAGCTGACTTATTAAACACAGGGACAAGATAATGCCACCTGCATGAGAATATATAATTGGATTCTACTTTTCTAAAAATAAGAGATGGGCACAAATTTAAATTTGTAAGTGGGAGATACAGTTGACTCATGATAGTCTGACATTTAACACTTGGTAGTCCAACGCCGTCTAAATCACCAATCTTGGCTGTTTTGTATATAGTAAAAACGTTCCGTGTCTCGATAGGATTGACACATTTCAAGTATTTTTGTTAGTTTCTAGCTGCATTAAGGTAGTACAGACAACACAATTATTGCAGAGGCCACGGAGACAAAATACGTGATCAGCTGTGATGAAGCTATGTCAGCTGTAACAATTTGATATGCTAGCGTGAGGAACGTCAACTTGATCTTAACAACGTTTTATTGTTGAAAGATATTTTAAAAAAGCCACTACCGAATGTTAGTGTAAATGTAAGCAGAAGACTATCACAGATTTTTTCCATGTTTAGATTGTAGTATGTAGACTGTAAAAACTTTCTGAATCATTATTTAATGCAATAAATATGGCAATATCAAAATACTAAAGTATAAATTAACTATTTTTAGTTCTTGATATGTGTTTAATCCAATACATAGTGCCTAAAAACACTATAAAACAATAAAATTTACATAGCGCCTGTAAATTTGATTTTCTAAATTTATACGGTGATATTAACCCTTTGAGGACGACGGGCCGATGTGACGGCCCATCGCGTTTTTCCGCCGAGGACTAGCGGGCCGATGTGTCGGCCCGTGACATTTTTGCTGTTGAGGACGATGGGCCGATCTGACAGCCTGCCAGGACGCGCTTAGTTATTGTTGTGTAATTACTTTCGTAGTCATCAAAAACACTTTGTATGAATGTAAAACTGTTCTAAATGAGTTGATATAAGTATGTAAACCATTAATATATATATATATATCAGTTACCATTACCGAATTAATAATGACGTAAAATATCGTTACTCTTAGGAATGAATCAGCTGATCGTACATGTCGATGACAATTGAGAACTGTCAGTAGAGTTGTGTTGTGAGTCAACGTTATTTACTGATGTTGTTTTAGTTCACTTTAGTTATTTATCAATGTTTAGTTTTGTAATATAATTAGTTTTTATAGTGTTCATAGTGTTATTATTTTAGTTTCATTTGATTATGTGTAATAATGGATCGCGATAAATTACGAACTAGTGAATTGGATAGATGCCTTTATGACTATGTAAATGATTCTTCTGGAGATTTATATGACGACGATACTGACAATGACCCTAATTACGATCCCCTTGGACCTTCAACTTCGACTCGTTTCAATAACGCCACTGTATTGAGTAACAATGATTCATCATCAGACCCATGGTTTTTTGCGTATGACTAAATTCTGTAAATTAGCTCTATCTTTTTTTATTATTATTATATTTTGATAACATTTGTTACACATGTTCATTTTTAAATTCTAAACAAAATGATAAGGGCTCCTACAGTTAAAATGTTTCTAGTTTATGCTCCAGGGGAAGCCAAACTTAAAATTTAATTTGTAATTTTTAATTTTTGTATATATAATCTGAAACATAATATACTATACATGACACTAACCCACTGTAATATTTTTTCTATAAAGTGTAAGTATTTTTAAAAATTTTAGTGGAAAAATTATTTAAATATCTTAAGTATTACTATAGTTACAAAATTTTCTCTGAATGTCTACAAAATCGCATATTTGAGCGCCGTCTTTTTCACATACAACTTTTCAAAAGTAATAAAAATTTTTTTGCACAGATAGAAAAATGTTCAAAAATTGTACGGTCCTCAAAGGGTAACAATTGGTAATCTGACATTTTTGGTAATCTGACAACCCAACGGTCCCGTAACTGTCGGATTATCAAGAGTCTTCTGTAGTATTATTGTTGTTTGTATTGTTAGAAAATATTACTTTAAGAACAATATTTTTTTTCCATAGTAATTTAACAATGAACAAAAACAATTAGGGAAATTAGAAATTTAAATTAAGATGACTAAAATATCTGCAAAGGGACTGATAAATAGTATAAGTATATAAACAAATTGTTAATAAGAAAATGGTACCTTATGTAGTAATGAATTTAAGATATATCTATGAAACAGCTACATTTCCCCTGTTTTCACATTTGTCTACTTTGTTACGCCATCAGAGGGGATTTGGTGGACTATGATATTTTATCACAATTGAACACAATTTGTGTAGATTGTACACGATTTAGTTTAATTCAAGTAACTAATTTTAATTTAAATATAAAACTGCTAGTTCATTAAAAATATTCTTGACATTTATTTTTAAATGTAGGCTGTGCAGAAGAAAAAGTCAAAGAAAGATGTTAGCAATTCACAGTCGCCCCTTGAGACATTGGGGTCTGTACTTGAAGGACCACTTAACAACATTTCAGAACACTCATACAGTCAAGAAGACAGTGAGGGCCCAGAGGAGCAACACTTGATTGAGGGGCTGCTCGATGAAGTTGAGAGTCAACTTAACGTAGAAGGTAACTAAGGTTGTGGTTCTTCCAAATTAGTCAAAATGGTCAAGGAAGTTAATTACTTCTTTCTATAAATGAGGATTGTACAAGGATGCGGAGAAGTTGTAGAAGCCCTTTGACCCAGTCTTTGATAAGTAAAGAAGTCTGGCATGGGCTATTGATTTGGCCAACTTTGATATCTCTGTCGCTTCCAAGTTCCAAGAGATCAAAGCAGAAGTAACTCAATACCACACTCCACGTGTATGGGTGGGTGGTTCAATACCATTGTACATGTATGAGTGGGCGGGAGGGTCAATACCACTGTATACGTGTATGGGTGGGTTAGTGAGTCAATACCACTGCATGTGTATTGGTGAGTGGGTGGGTGGGGTGGACGTCCTTACAATTTATTATAGTCTTGAGTCTCAGACCGATGCTGAAAGCCGAGGTGGCGCAGGCACAGTGAGTGAGGAGTCCCCTAGATGGTTAATTGAATAAAAGAACGATAGGAAATTACTATTACAACTGTCAGGTGACTCAAATACATCTTATATTGAACACATTTGTAAGTTCATAATATCTTGCTTATATAAATAGTAAAGCTATTTATATTTATAACCCACACTCGTACAGTGTTATTGACCCATCTGCCCGTTCATACACGTACAATGGTGTTGACCTTCCTGCCCACTAATACACGTGCACTGTTATTGACCCACCATGTATAAGGGTGTTATTGACCCTTATACATGTATTGGTCCATACATGTATAAGGGTATAGACGTTGCAATCATATCTTTTCTCCTCATATTGGTCATACAAGATCTTTCCTAGTAACTGCCTGTAGAGAATGGATTAAACTCTCTCTGAGTTTAAAAACCTTGAATAATCAAGCTCTGTTCACGGCGACATGAAATCATTTTTACTGGAGCAGATGATGTCGGTGGGTGGCTAGAGATAGGGTCTGCGATTGAGGTAAAATGATTGAAAACATGAGTGAATGAATGCTTTTTATACACAGAAGTCTTGTTTTTTTATTTGAGATCAGCAGATTAATACTGTAAGAAAATTAAGCAGTATTTAAGAATTATTAAAATGATTTAGTTTTGATTTTTAATGAGTACAGCTTGATTTAAGTTCCACTCTTTAAATGTAAGAGTTAATTGTAAGAGTGAACTTTTACAATTAACTCAACAACAAAAATCTATGCTGTCCAATTGCAACATATACAAAAGGGTTCAAAAGTTCTGAAACAGCTCTTGACGATATATTCACTAATATTCATGTCGTATAAACTCTCAAGTAAATGTAGCTGCTCCATCTGACCATCACGGCTCGGCTGCAGTGGTTGATCTGGCGGCTATACCCTTTCCTGGTCCCAAGTTTAAGGAAACTTGTTATTTTTCAGTTACGAATATTCAGTATTTTAGGCGCTTACTTGGAAATGAAAACTTGCTTAACCCTGTATCCGGGACAATGTTATTAGCTGCCATTGGGATATCAGTTTTTGGCATACCGAAAAATTTTTGTGTAAATCCAAAAAAAAAAATTAAACAGCCGTACATTATAAATCTGCATATCATTTTTCTTCCTATAAATTATACTTTTACATAGAACTATTATAGTTGAGGTAACAACATTGTAAATAATTTATATCTTGAGTAGAGTAAGAAATATCAATTGATTCTCATTGTGTTTTCATAACTTGCAACCGTTATAGTTGTTATATAAAACTTTTAGGAAAAATTTCAAGATAGCCAAAATGTACTTATTTAGTTTTTAAATAGTAACCACTAATCAGATATTCAATAAAAAATATATAACATGTTGGAAATAGTTATTTTAGGAAAAAAGGTAAAAAATTTGTAATACTAAAGTATTGTGTATCTTATACACACAAGTGTAAGCAATAAAATTATCAAATACATTTGTTTGTAGAGAATCATATTTAGTATATAACACATAAGTAATTTTTACTTTAATATAAGTGTAAGCATTTTTGTATACATGAAGAAAACTAAATTCTCTTTCTTTGCACAGACCAATTTATGTAACATTTTGAAAATTACATATAGTACACAATCATATACAATCATATTTAAATATTGTATTTGATTTCTTTTTGCTGTATATATATATCCTGAAAGTACATTTTGTTTTGAACAAGAATCATCTTTCAAATAGAAACAAAATAAAAATTACATTTTTCAGACATTTATAAGCAGAACATGTATTTTGAGCAAATTTTTTGAAAAAAGTACTAAATTCAAATGTATAATAAATATATAAAACATTTTTGGGATTTTTTCTATATATATGTTGTACAATCTAATCTTCGCAGTAAGTAGATTTATAATTTGTTAGGGTTTATTTTGAAATAAATTTTGTAATTGTAGAAAAAATCTTATTTGCAAGTTAAACTTTTGATTAAAAAATTGTATTCATTATTTATGAGCTTATAACGGTCTGATAATACTATTTTCATGTCAAAATAATAATATAGGCCTTATACTGTATATTACACTGATACTTCACTTTATATTATTATATATCACTAAATACACTCCTTACTAAACAGTAAAACACATAATTACGTGATAAATAAATTTCAATGGCCATATATTTACATACAATTAGCAATCTGACAACAGCAAATTCTCCTATCATGTCAAAATAAATAATCGATGAGCTGTGCATATCACCGTTACTGGCAATTAATGCAGATTAATAGATACCAAAAACTTTGTTGAAGATGTGAACTATAATAACAGATATCTATGGCCGTGTCAGCAGTTCATTAAAAGTGCACTCTGCCTGTTCGCAAGTTAAACACTTCATAGATCTTATAATTTTATAAAAATCCCTGTAAAATTCCACTTTATTGTAATTTTATAACAAATTAAAATGCTTTTAATAAATTGATGTTGTTTTCAGTTTTAGAAGATAAAGGTACATTGTTTTCTGCTGATGATCCTTTGGTTCTAAAAGCTGAAGGACTAGAAAAACCTCGGAAAAAGAGAGGTAGGCCAAAGAAAATTACTCCAAATGAATCAGAATCGACAATAGGTAACTCTGTAAGGGAAACTACAGAGTTGCAGGACTTCAGACGAGAAGAAATTATTGACAAAGATGAGGATGTTGATGGAAGAAGACGCAGGAAGAGAAAAGTGCCTCAGAGGTGCGGTTTGATAAGCTTTTTAACACTATCCATTTTATTTTCTGAACAAAAAAAATACCTCATAGCTATTTAAAAAAATAAAGATGTAGTTTTTTCCCCAAATTTTCTTCTGTTTGTAGAAAATAGAGCTAGTCCTTAAAATAAATCGGGTTACTAAAGTAAACAATTGGGTTTTCATCTGTTGGTACTTATTGCCAGAAAATATAAATGCCATAAAGTGTAAACTGTGCAATGTACAAGGAGCCACAATTCTATTTCATGAGCCCCCAACACATAATATAACAACTATCCTAATAGAGCCAACATGTTTTGTGGAGGTCAGTTGTACAAATTTACTAGGGATGGCAGAATGCATTAATTAGATGTAGTAGCCATAGCTAAGAGGCTAAGTCAATCACTTGCCACGCAACAGGTCCGACTTCAATTCCCAATAAGACCATTAATAGTTTTTATCCTGCCGCTCCCGTGGTTCGGAAGTCACGTTAAGCTGTTGGTCCCCAGATTATGTTTTAGAGAGGGCTTCTTAGCCCTAACTTTGCCTGGTAAAATAAAACAAACTTTAACTTTCTTATTAGATTTACAATACTCTTATATTTATAAATTGCAGGCATCTTCAATTTTGTTATTTTACACTCTATAATATTTTAGATTTTAAATTCATGTTTTTACAAAAAATGGTTGTTTATTTTTTCTTGTTACCATTCAGTAAAGTTATATTGATTTCCTTATTTAATGACATAAGAACAAAAATTAATCTGAAAGGATACAATTTGGAATTGATCCAAGTATATGCTCCACAGGTAGGATGCCCATTAGAAGAAAAAGAAAATTTTGAAGACGAATTACAGAGAGAGGTAGATAGTGAGAATCTGGTAATCATGGGAGATTTTAATGCACATGTTGGTATAAATAGAGAAGGTTTTGAGGAAGTAATAGGTAAAGAAGGGTGGGGGAACAAGAATAGAGAAGGAGATAGATTATTGGAATTTTGTAAAAGAAACAGTCTAGTTGTGGGAAATACTTGGTTTGCTAAAAGAGAAAATCATAAAATAACATGGTATGGAGGAGTGGATGGTAGGAAGTCAGTAGTGGACTACTTCATATATAAGGAGGAAATAAAAAAAGAAGTTTTAGACATCAAAGCAATCCCTACGGAAGCCATGGACAGTGACCATAGACTGTTAGTGTTGAAATTTAGGACCAACAAACAAAGAAAGACGAGGGAAAAACAGGAGAGAAAAATTAGAGTGTGGAAGCTGAAGGAGGAGGAGAAACAAGAGGAGTTTCAAGAAGTTTTAAAAAAGCATTTACCAAAGGAACAACCTCAGTCTGTAGAGAAAGAGTGGACAAAATTTAGGGAAACGTTTGTGGAGGCAGCTGAAGAAATATGTGGAAGGACAAGTGCAAAAAGAAGATGGAAGGAAACTCCATGGTGGAATGAAAGGGTAAAAGAAGTGGTAAATAGAAAAAACAGAGCATTTAGGACATGGTTTAAGGAAAAGACAGATGAAGCTAAGGAAGAATATGCACGATGGAAAAAGGAAGCAAAGAAAATAGTTAAAGAAGAAAAGAATAAATGGATGGAAGAATGGACTAGGATGATGGAAGATGATTCAAATGGGAGTAAGAAAGTACTGTACTCTTTAATGAGGAAAAGGAGGAATGGGGAAAAAATAGATGTAGTGATGAAAAACGAAGAAGGAGAGGAAATAAAGAATAAGGAAGAGTTAAAAGATATGTGGAAACAATATTTCCAGACATTACTGAACCCAAATGTCGAAACACAAAGAGAGGGGAAGGAGGAAGATATAATAGAGACAAATGGAGAGGAAGATGAGGACATAACGTGGCTAGAGTTTGAGGAAGCTGTAAAGAGGATGAAAGAGGGAAAAGCAGCAGGAGTGGACGAGTTACCAATAGAGCTAATAAAGAGGGCGGGTGCTGTCGGCATGCAGTGGCTATACAGAGTGATGAGAGTGGTATGGAGGGAAAGAAAAACTCCAAAAGATTGGAAAAAGGCAGTAATAGTGCCAATCTTCAAGAAAGGGGATAGGAAGGTTTTCAGTAATTATAGAGGGATAGCCTTAATGTGTCACAGTGCAAAGGTATATGAGAAAATTTTGGAAAAAAAGGTGAGGAACGAAGTAGAAAGAAAACTGAGAGAGGAGCAAAGTGGATTTAGACCGGGAAGATCAACAATAGACCTCATTTTTGCTGCTAAACAGATGCAGGAGAGGAATTATGAGTATGGAAGAGATCTAGTAATGGGGTTCCTAGATATGGAAAAAGCGTATGATACTGTGAGAAGAGATAAGGTATGGGAAGCACTTAAAAGGAAGGGAGTTAAAGACAGTATAATTGAAAGAGTAAGAGAGGTTTGTGGAGAAAGCCAAAGTTGTGTAAAGTTAGGGGGTGAAAAGACAGGGTGGTTTAATCAAGAAAACGGATTAAGACAGGGTAGCGCTCTGTCACCTCTTCTCTTCATAACAGTATTAGATGAAGTAATGAGTGGAGTGGCAAAAAGAATTGGAGAAGAAAATATGATGGCATTTGCGGATGACTTAATGGTTTGGGGAAGTAAAATAAAAGAGGTACAAAGACAGTTGGATGTGTGGGTAGAAGAAGTAAAGAAATATGGGATGAAATTCAATGTGTCGAAAAGTGAATATATGGTAACAACAAGGAACAAAGAGTGTATATTAGAAAAATTAATGCTGGGAAGAGAGGAAATGAAGAGAGTACAGTTCTTCAAATATTTGGGTAGTGTCCTGGAAGAAAATGGTAAAAATGAAAGAGACATAAATGAACGAGTTAGACAGGCTGGAAATTTCTACAAATTAGTTAGAGGATTAATAAGAGACAAAGGATTGCCACAAAGAAGTAAAGAAATTATATATAGGACATACTACATACCAATATTAACATATGGAGCAGAGACATGGGTAATGAAGAATAGAGAAAAGAGCAAGATACAGGCATGTGAGATGCGTTTCCTGAGAGGTAGATTAGGAGTAACGAAGTGGGATAGAATACGAAATGAAATTATAAGGGACAGATTAAATGAAGAACCTCTGCAAGATAAAATAGAAAGGGAAAGAATTAGATGGTTCGGACATGTGAAAAGGATGGAGGATGAGAGGATACCAAAAAAGTGGATGGAGTGGAGGATACAGGGTAAACGTCCAAGGGATAGATGGAGAGATGGGTTAAAGGAGAGTGTAGTAAGAAGAGGGGAGGTATGGGAAAACATATTGGAAGAAAGGAAGTGGGAAGATAAGCTATGGTGGAGAGGACTGTGTACCAAGCAGACCCGGGAGAAGACTGGAACCTGCTGCTGATGATGATGATGATGATTTAATGACATGAGCGGCATATCAGTCTAGTGGAGGAAAAAAGTTATTCTGTCACTTCCATTATTCTGTGCACCTCTACTGCACCAGTGCTTCTTATTAGTAGGTTGAAATTGTGCGGCATAATTATATGAATTTATTTATAATTTTTCTTTGAATGTTAATGAGTTTTTATAACTAAACATTGTTACATAAGTTGAGCACAGATAGGAGCTTGAAGGACGGAACAGGAGATGAGCAAAATGGGACTGTGGTGGAATGTCTACTCTAATGGGATATCCCTGAATATGCTAAATTCAAATGAGTAGGTTGTGATCGGTCCGGCACAATTATTATAATAGGTTCGTGAATCAGCAAACTTAGATTCAAGTAGTGGTAGTATAAAATGTTATATGTGGGAAGCCTACAAGTTTTTCATATAATTCTTTTCTTGCTTGTAAAACCTTAGGTATTGCTCTATTAAAATTGTATTAATTTTCTTTATATAAAAACCCCACAACTGTTCTTGTAAGTTGAAACAATTTAAGACTATTGCTGAGATTTAATTTTAGAAACAATGTAAGTTTAAATATTGAATATTATTTTGTCAAGTATGTAATCAATCAAATCAAATCATGTTTATTGCCATAAAACTTTGACAAGTATTAACAACATCAGATTGATGCCAGAAGGCCAAGTCAAAAGTACAAGAGTTTGGATGTACTTATCTAAAACTAAATATAACAATCAGGAAAACGTTAAAAATAAAAAGAGGAAGAAAAGGAACAGATTAAAATAAGTCTGAGGAGGTTTGTGCCCATGGAACTAGTTTAGTTGATCATTTAACTAAAATCTGAAACCCACAAAACAGGATGTTGTAGGTCTATTTGATTTAAGAAGTTAATATAAATAGTTCACAAAAAATGTAACACTTAATAAGCCAACAAAAACATAACAAACTTAACAAACACTGAATTAAAAACAACATTTTAACAACTAAGAAAATACAGACTTAACAATTTTAGTAAATTTCAAGCTTAAAATAAAATATGTATATATATATATATATATAAAATAATAATAATTTAAACATAATAAAATTGAAATTAAGACAAAACAACTAAATGTAACAATTTAAAATTCTACATTAGAATCAAAAAATTTTGTAGTGAATAAAATTTAAATACGAGGAGCCAACTTTAAAATTTTAGTTTGAATAGTTTCTTTGAATATCTGTGAATAATATGTTCAAGCTTATTGTAAATCTTTAATGAAATAACTATGTGGCTGTTCATTGATTTACTAAGTCTATGAAAATTAATAGTTGTTTTGTCTTTATTATAACTGTGGGTATTATACTAGTAAAATTGAATAAATGTGGTTTTTTTTCATTACATATACAGTGAGATCATAAATATAAAGATTAATTACAGTTTGAATTTCCTTGTTAACAAACAGAGGTTTACAATGATCTCGGATACCATCTTTTGAGATTAATCTGACAGCTTTTTTGTAACACTAAAATACTTGGCTAAACAAACAATTTGTTTTTAGAATTAACTTTTGATGTGATTAAATATTGGAATATTATTCCTTATTAAGAGGTGATGGAAAATTAACCTTTTTACAGATATAAAGAAGCTGTTCAAGGAAAGGAACTGGAGAGAATTTTCCGGGAAGAAGGTGTTATAGATGAAGAGGAAGATAAGGAAATAATTCATGAACCAAAGGTAGTTGATTTGCAAGAGCCACCTACTACTACTTCTACAGAGCAAGCCACAGGTATGTTTAAAAACGGTAAAAGAATAATTTATATTTCGTAGATTAATTAATGCTTTCATATAGTTTAATCGAGTTGCAACATATGTGTGGTAAGTTTTCAATATTGTTGTCAAATAATATTAATGTAAATAAGTAAATTTAACCAGAGGTGCCATTAACAGAGGTGACACCATTATTATTATATCAGTTAAATCAGTGATTAATGTGACAATTACCGTTTTTGAGTAAGTAATATTTTGTAACTGATTGAATCGAGCCAGTGTTAATACATGTTTTGTAAATAATTTTTTTTAAAATCAAAATGATTTGAATTGGTTTAATTCTTATCTTGATGACAGATCAAAATATGTAGAAATCTCCCACTCCACAAAACAAAATAAAATAACTAAAATATCTTCAAATTATAAGTTTGTCAGGTTTGGTGTACTCCAAGGGTCAATTTTAGGGCCGTTGTTCTTTTTTTGCTACCTGAGGGGTATTGACAGTGCATTAGTCAACAAGCTAAACAGTAAACTCTCTTTTTGCTGATTATTCCAATTTGATTATGTCTGTGAATTCTCTGGAAGAAAACAAAGTTTGTGTTTTAATTGAATTGAAAATATTAGAATTTTTTAACAAAACCACAGGTGCGTATACAATTTACAAAAGACTAAATTTGTAACTTTCAAGACTGCTCAAAATAAAATATCGAAAGAATCCTCAATAATTTATGACTCAAACAACATTGAAAATGACACACTATACATTTTTTGGGTTTGACAATTGATCAAAGTTTGAATTGGGATTTAACATGTACACCAAATTTTAATGAGAATAAATTCAGAAATGTATGCAAAATGTTTTTACTGTAATTTGGAAACATTAAAGTATATTTATTTTGCCCATATTCACTCTCATATTTCATTTGGCATAGCACTGTATGGTACAACAACCAAATTATATATGGATAACATTTTAAAATAGCAAAAAATGGATGACATTTTAAAATAGCAAATGATAGTAATTAAAATCATGCTCTAGTTAAGACATGATGACTCTGCTAAGTAGCACTTTAAGCACTTAAATATGTTAACAGTTTATAGTTAATAAATTCTTGAATCTATTCTCAGACCACAAACAGAAAGTTTAAGCTCATTCTTGCAATACTAGGAAAAGAAATGAAATTATTCAGCCACAAAGGTTTAAGTTCTTTGGGAAAAAACAACTTATATAGGTCAGAAATAATATCTGGACTATATTCCTGAAAATATAAAAAAAGAAATTAACCCTATTAAATAAAAAAAAATATATGCTTAAAGAACGCTTAATAAATTTAGCTGTTTATTCAATTGAGGAGTTTTCTACCTCTCTGGAAAAATATTTCTTTGAATTATTAGATAAAAAGAATTGTTAGATAAAGATTGTTATTGTATTATGCGATGCTGTTCATTGTACCACCCATGTACATCAAATGAATAAAGAACTTTGACTATCATGGTTTTTATTTTTTTTTAGAAATCATCGGCCATTTAGAAACACAGGAAGGTCAAGATTTGGGAGAAGTTGTGATGGTTAATAAAACAAAAGCAAAGAGAAAATATCCAATCAGAAAGAAAATCCGTTTCCAGTGTGAAATATGTGGCAGAGGCTTCCTCCATCATGGACGCTATATATTTCACAAGTTTGTAACTGTCTTGTTTTTCCTTGTTATAGCAATTAAAACAATTTCTTTTTGAGTATATATTTTTTTAATCTATAGAATCTTACAAATAGGTTTTATGACTAGCATAGATTTTTAATAACTAGTAACTAGATTGCCAGAGAATTGTAACTGAATGAATGGATAGTCTGTTGCCTGTGATATAAGCCAGCCAAAACTCACCTGCTACAATCAATTTGGACATTTGTATTATTTAGGGCACTGAAACAATAAATATCATAACTAAAGGAATACATGGAAGAGATTGTGGCTGAAGATGGCCATTTTACCTGAAGGACACGGATTCCTGCTCTAGGAGATCAGAGAAACACAAAAGCTGATGTCATTTCTGAAGCTGGACAAAGGTCGATCTTAGAACTGAAGATCTGAAATTTTGCTTACAACGTCAGCTGCACACAAGAATAGATGACAAAAGCAGCGCTTTGTAGGGTACAAGGATGACATATTTATGATTGGACACGTTCAGATCTGTCAGAACTAGGTCATTGGCTTGAGCACCAGCTGGATGGCAAATCATATTTATTATTAGTTTTATCTAAGGACGAAAATTGTCCAGCTTACAAATAGAGAGAGAAGCCGTTCCCAAATAAACGGAGATGGTGAGATAGAATTCTTAAATATTATTGTTTCTTACTTTACAGTTACAGGAGAGTTAATGGTTATTTACTTGTCAATTACTGAACAAGAAGTTCTCAACAGGTTAGGATTAGTGAAAAATAAAATGTCTTCTGGTTGAGATGAAATACCTACATTTTTAATAAAACGTGTATCTGAAATGATTGCCTTCTCTCTAACTTATATATTTAATTACTCTCTTTAATTTGGTGTTTTCCCAAACTTACTAAAATAAGCTTTGATCTTCCTTATTCAAAATAAAACAGGATCCTCAAGTTTCGAACATTTCAGACCTATTTCAGTATTGCCAGTTTTTCCCAGTATTTTGGAAAGAATTATACTAAATAGACTTATTCCATTCTTCAAAATTAATAACATCAATAAGTAACAGTTTGGTTTCATTGAACATTTATAGATGCGGAAGTTTCTCTAAATTACATGTTGTGTAAAAGCATTGTTAGTAAAGATTAATCCGGAGCTATTTTTTGTGATTTATTGAAAGCATTTAATACAATGGATAAAAAGTGTTATTAAATAAATGGAAGACTTTGGAATTTGTTGCACTGCATTAAATCTTTTTAAATCTTACTTTGAAGACGAATATCAATCAACGGGTCAAAATTACTGAAAACAGACAAAAATTTTTATTCTGGCTGTAATACTAGGCAACAAAATTTGCAGTCCCTAGGGCTCAATTTTGGGCCATCCTTTGTTTTTTATGTATATTTCTGATTTGGCCTCTAGTGTTCAATTAAGCTCAAACTTATGTAAGCTAATCCAAAATGAAGACGATACTTCCGCTGTAATCAGAACCTAGGATATATACACTCCAATCAGAATCAAAAACCTGTTTAAAACAACTACACTGTTCTCTATAAATGGACTGAAAATAAATCATATAAAAGCATTTCAAAACTCTATAAACAGAACTATAGAAATGCAAAATAAATCCTACTAAACAAATTTGCAATTGCATTTTATAATGTTAAGAAGAATAAAGATTTTAATTCTTGTAAAGTCAGGGTTATACTTTAGTGTTCATCATACAGACCAAAGCATCATTGTGTAAAGTCAAACTTATAAAATAAAAAAGAGAGCTTGTGCTAACTAAATTAAAAATTCCAGAAATAAACATAGAGCTGTTTGGAAAATTATTTTACAAGAACACTCACCTTCATGGGTGGACCGATGCTTCTAGGTATCGAACGAGGCGACTCAACCTGACCGATTATGATTTCATAACCAGTGTTAATCCAAAATATACAAAAAATATACATATACACAAAATGTTGAGGTAAATCCTTAATGTCTTAATTAATTAATACTTAAGGAGGTTCGGCCGGCATTAGGGACAACTGAATCGCATCACTGGCTGTACGTCTGACCGCGAGACACATAACAGACACTCAACCCCTCCCCCTCCCCATCTATATAAGTGTGATCCTGCAGGTGCTGTTTCTTGCTGTATGTGTACGTAGCGATGAAATTGTAATATAAAAGACAACCACAAGTTGAGTATATAAAGTTAATCAATTTTGTAAATTGTGTTAAATTAAAAAGCATAAGATGCCAAACAAAACATTATATTTCTTGTCCTAAAAAAATAAAAACAAACATATAACATTAATTATTTAAAATAAAATTTGCAGTAAAGTTACGTAGTTTAAAATAACTGATGAGCAAGACCAGTCCTGTGAGGGTCTGTTTTTAAAATTTGGGAATAATCGGGAAAATAGTTTCTTAGTTCTGTATGTACCAAGTAAGCCCAAATTCATATTTGAGGTGATGACTATAAAAATGATTTTAATGAAAGAACTACTTGGGAGGCGTTTAATAGCTGATATAAAGTCATTGTAATCGGAAAAATGGAAAATTGTTTGACCAAACAGCCTTAATTGACTCATCTAAAGAAATCTGGAATAATATCCCACACTCCAAAGTAACACCTCAACTTTTTCTGGTCCAAAAGCCTGAATCTGTCTTTTACTGGAAAAACATTTCTGGATCTGAGTTGGAATACCTAGTATCTAGTTTTTCAAATTCAAAGAGCTTGGATCATTACTGGATTTAAAACTACTTAATCAAGAAGCTAATTAATTACACTAGTGAACCCCTTGCCTTTAATTTTATTTCGTAGGGTTATCCCTTGCCTTTGTTTTGTCAGAATGCCTTCAAAAAGGATATTGTCTTGATGAACTTAAAATTTCCAAAATTTCTCTGTTTTTTTTTTTTTAAGGGCATCAAAAAGAGAGTTATCATCCAATGTCATAATTCCAATTGTTTAAAAAATTTTTGGCTGTAGTGCACCATCAGTTAATTTTGTATTTCAATCAAAATAATTTACTTTCTGACTGCTAATTTTGTTTCCGTAAGGGTTCATCAACTGCTCTTAATAAGCTAGTTGATTATTCTACCTAAACTTTTGAAGAAAACTTCTGTAGCTCTTGTCTTCTGCAATTTAAGCTAAGCTTTTGACTTTGTTCCGTTTGATATTATAATTTATAAGCTCAAATTCTATGGTATTGGAAATGAATCTATCAAAATAAGTAAATCATACCTGACTGATAGGAAGCAATATGTTTCAGTTAGAGCGTTGACATAAATATTACAGAATGTGGATATGGGGGTTCCTCAAGGCTCCATTCTCGAATCTTTCTTCTTTATTATTTCAATCGATGACTTGCCACAAAATTTAAATCATGTGTGCAAATTATGTGACCCTAATGGCTTCCCAAGGTAACATGCCAAACCTTCAAATTCAATTTTTTTTATTGCATGAAGACAATTACATGAATTGTATCACAATAGTCAATATTAAATAACCTATCCCATACATACAACCTTACAATGGTGAATACAAACATACAAGCTGTCTTACATTCACTCTCTCATTTATACTAGGTTAAAATTCTGAAACTAAATAAATAAATACATAACTAAATAAATAGGTGCATACAAACATACATTCAAGCTGTCTTACATTCACGCTCTCATTTATACTGGGTTAAAATATTAAAACTAAATACATAACTAAATAAATAGATAGCGGCCACTCCACCTCCCTGTGCCATGCCAATATTTGAGGGTCATTTGGCATTAAACCTTGAAGCAGTTTTGATATATGTACAAAACCTTGCATTTAACTGGTTTTCTCATCTAATAAACTTCTTTGCATTTAGAATTTCATCTAGCTTATTACAGATTGGGCAGTGATTTATATTTGTTATTTAAAAAATCATTTGAAGAATTAAAATTGTGATAATCATTACATATGAGACAAAAGTTTTGTAACATAAAATAGGATTCCAACTCTGTTTTTTGACAGATTTTATTTTCGGAGAATGTGAACCAACTGAAATGTGAATAAAGTTTGAGAATAGGTGGAGTGGTTGGCTTGGGGATGGGGAGTATAAAGGTGGTGTGCTGTAAGTTTGGAACTGTAATGAGTTGTGTCATTACGGCAGATTTTATCAGCAGCTATTGGTAAATGTAGATCTGTTGATGGTCAGTTTGGGATGCTAGTGCATCATTGTGGATGGTAAGCAGTCTTCAACTCTGGATGAGGAAGATCAGATCTTAATAGTAAGTATAGTCAACTGGTTGTTTTGTTAAGAAAAAACATTAAAATTAATCTACTACTCTTTTATACATTCTCATTTATCATTTGGGTTAATACTTTATGGTGGAACTTCTGTTAAAAACCTTAATGCTATTTTACTGTTACAAAAAGAGTCAATAAGAGTAATGTGTAAATTAAATTGGGATGTTTCTGTTAAAAACCATTTTAAAGACATGAGCATTATGACAGTCTATAGTCTATATATTTTCCAATTAATTTTATATGTACATAAAAATGCAGATTCATTGCCAAAATTAGGCAATTACCATAATTATAAAACCCATTCAAGTGACATTTTTTCTTATCCTCGTCACAGACTCTCTCTTTTTGAAAATAAACCTTCGTATTGTGGAGTAAAATTTTTTAATCATTTACCCACAGAAATTAAATGTATTAAAAACTATTTAAAATTTAAGAATGCTGCAAAAATATACTTAATAAATAAATCTTTGTATAGCATAAGTGAATATTTTAGTTAAGACTATTTATGTAATACAACTGTGACGCCATTCAAATGTACAAGTTGTACTGTTATGAATAAAGTGTTTTGATTGATTGATTGATTGATGGTCTAAAATTGGCAATTTGGGAATCGTGTCCACTTTTTTAAAAATATGTGTTATTTTGGAAGATTCCTCTTATCTACCTACCATGACTTCAGGCATAAATTATTTAAAATCTTTAACAGTTTGGTGTATGTATGTATATACAGTAGAACCTCACTAACTCGACACTTTGTGGACCGAGAGGTTGTCGAGTTTGGGGGTTGTCGAGTTATCCAGAACATTTTATTTTCAAAGGATTCTGATTAAATAAACACACCATAGATGATAAAAACATGTTTAAATTTATTACTTACATATATACAGTGTAGTGATTTTTCGTAAGTCCATATCAAATCCTTTGAAAAAATGTAGTTATTGAAGACTGCTTCTCTCTTTCAATTCGGCGCCTGGCTGCTTCATTACGGAGTCTCCGAATGAATAAAATGTCCATTGCAGACGTCCCTTGCTGTTGCTGCAAGTACCGCAAAGCACCTTCCAAACACTTAAGTCCCTCGCTGTGGCTCATCATGTCCTCTTGACTTGTCTGAGTGTCGTCTTCTGAGTCATCTTCTTCCTTCTCTTCTCCTTGGGCTCTCACAGCGGCAATTATTTCATCTTCTCCAAGTGGTTCACTGGCCCCATCTAAATCCATCCACTCCCGTACATCTTCTTCCACAGAATCTTCACAGCCAGGAATCTGTTTCATCACCGAGACCAAATCAGAGGATTCACTTTCTTCTTGTGGATCAAACTCATTTCCTGAGTGATCTAGGAGTTTTCTCCACGAGCGAACGAGAGTGATCGGTTCTAATTCATTCCAAAATTGGCTAATCCAGCCGATAACATCCAAGAAATCGATCTGCTTCAGTTTAGCTAGCAACTCGTGACCTTCATCCATGGCTAATATTAACGATGACAAGAGCTTACGTCGATAACGTTTCTTCAGAGCTGCCAAAACACCTTGATCCATCGGCTGTACAAGTGAAGTGATGTTCGGGGGAAGGAAGATTGCCTTGATCCCTTTGTCTGTCAAGAAGTTTGTGTCTGGATGAGTCGTTGCGTTGTCCATGATAAGTATGGCTTTCCTTGGAAGATTTTTAGACTTAAAAACCTCTCAACTTCAGGGACGAATTGGTTGAAAAACCACTCCTTAAATATAGTTTCGCTCATCCATGCATTGGATTGGTTCCGGTACCATACAGGCAAATCAAAGCCATTCTCGGTACACTTAACATGTTTGAAACACCTTGGTTTCTTTGCTTTACCTATCATGGCTAATTTAACTTTATGTTCTCCAGTTGCATTACTACAAGCAAGAATAGTTATTCGCTCTTTACTTTTTTTGTAACCTGGAGCACTCAATTCACTTTTTAAAGCCAAACTTTTAGCAGGAAGCATTCGATAATTGAGGCCGGATTCATCACAATTATAAATCTGGTCACCAGTAAGACCTTCCTTTTCAATAGGCTCTTGAAATTTTATTTTAAACACACCAACAGAATTTGGATCAGCTGATAATTTTTCCCCGCAGATGCTGAGTTGCTTGACGCCATACCGCTGTTTCCACCTATCTAACCATCCATTGCTTGCTGTGAACCCCGAATCACCCTCTTCTTTGAATTCTTCATAGAACTTCAGAGCTTTTTCTTGCAAAATTTGACCGGATATTGGCACACCTTTGTCCCTTTGAACACGAAACCACTGATACAAAGCCTCGCTTACTTTTTCATATTCGGCACATTTCATTGACTTTCTCTCCTTAATAGACTCTGTACACATTCTTTTTAAACACCATGATTCAATCTCAGTTTTTTTCTTTTGCCAACCAAGCACTGTAGATCACCCAACATTTAAGTTCAATGCTATTTTATTGACGTTTTCACCTTTTTCCAGTCTTTTTAACGCATCAAATTTAAGTTCCATTGAAACCGACACTTGCTTCCTCTTTTTCCCCGACATCTTCTTTGACACACACGCCAAAAGTGTAAAACAATAACTGAATAAAACAACAATAACAATAACTGAATTAAAGAGTGAAAAAACCGTTCTACTCGAGCACACGTAACACAACTCAAACTGTCAACAGTCAGCGCTAAACTAATCAGGTAGAAGAGACACGAGAATAAAAGGTTTGCCAGCGCGACCGTAGCGGATCGGTAAACAATAGCGACCATCCCCCAACCCCCGCCCCTAACCGGTCAGTCAGAGGAAAGGTCGTTACCCCGACTTGGAATTCCCAAAGCTACGAATTCCCGTCTGCGGCGCGCACTGACCCACTTCCTGCCTCGCCTCCCTCGTTGTGTGCACTAGGCTATTATGATTTGAAGTCGAGTTTACCGTCTTCCAATGACTGTCGAGTTACACAGACTGTCGAGTTACCGGGTGTCGAGTTAGTGAGGTTCTACTGTACTTGGTATATATATATAATTGGTCGGTAGCGTAGTTGGTTCAATCCCAGCTTCATGTACTAAAGGTTCTCAGTTCGATCCCAATCAGAGTCATAATACATTTTGAGAATGATCAGCTGATAACCACCGGCTGTTCATTTGTCATTGGGCTATTAATTAATGACACTTTCTAAGGAATAGTCTGCCTTAGTTTGTAACAAAGACTACATTCGCTCATCTACACTCATCACACTCATTCGAAATCCTTATTCGCCCATATCTTGACGATCGGCATCTTATGAATAAATAAAAAAAATAATAAATAAATAAATATATGAATGGGCATATGTAAATAAATACTGAGGGATAAAATCAGAACCAGTTGTCTATCTGAATTTTTTTATTATGGATCTCAAGAAATGTATTATGACATTGTCCATTGCCTTGGGTGTAACGACAGTAAAATTCTTTATATTTGATTTGTAGGTCTGTCCATAAGGGAGTTAGATTTGAATGTACAACATGCCAGAAAAGATTCTCTACCAAAGAAAATTTTGAACTGCATCAAAAAATATCAGGACATACAGGTGAAGGTGAGTTCTAAATAGATATAACATTTGAACACTCAGGTGAAGGTGCCTTCTTACTAACAAATTCAGTATAACTCTCAAAGATGGACTAATACACCAGTTTCAAAAAGTTGTTGTTACAAGCTCTAAAAGCTTTCCTGCGTTTTGAAGAACAAATCTGCATGGCTACAAAAAAAAAAAAAAAAAAAAAAAAAAAAACTGAGTGGTTTGGTATCTTTATAAGCCTAACTTGAATTTGAGAAATATAAATTTTCTTTTGCCAAAAAGATGTATTCATATTGTGTTCGAGATAAAAATTTGCTTATTACACACTTAATTTGTGCCTGTGCCAGATGTAAAGTTAATACTTATCACTATTGTCATCAGTGTTCAGCTTAATGTAAGTAACTCTAGACTGTTATTTTGATGTAAACACAAAAATGTCTGCTGCATTTACATTGAAAATATATATTTTTAATGTGTATATTTTATTTGTTGTAAGAAATTCATATATACTTATAGTTTTCTTTGTCATGACTTTTCATCTTATGAAAAATGTGTTGTATCTTTTATATAATTTTAAGTTACAGAAGTGTTAAACATTTTTATAGAAATTGATGTAACAAACTATACTCAACTAGACTAAAACTAATACATTTATGAAACTATAATATAATGAAATTAATTGATTGTTCTTATAATTAAAAATTAGACAAGTTTTTACATTTTTCATAGGTTAAAGAACATTTTTTTTAAATTGTCACAAATCACTTAAACAGAATTGCGATTTCCCTACATAACCAAAGCAGCAACTTCGGATGCCTACTAACAGAAATAGGGTCAGGTGTTGAAACAATTTGTTGCCAGGGTAACAGTATTTTCAAAAAATTACTAAAAATATTAGATAATTACTAAAGACTTGTAACTAGTACTAAAATTTACAGAAACACATTATATAAATATACACTAACAAGCATTATACATGTATCTCAATGGAAGAAGCTTTGACTTTGCCAACTCGACTTTTTTATTACTCTTTTCTACGGTTCCTTTTGACTCAGAAACAAAACAAACATATGATTGTTAACAATAACTCTTCCTGTTTCCAAAGATATCCAAATCATGCCAATATCGTTAATAGGTGTGATATAATAAGAGAGTATATCTAATGATGCAACACGGCTGACATTAAGCCGTGTAGCGGCTGAGCCACTGGATTACTCAGTTTTCTTATTATTCTTTTCTATCGTTCCTTTTGTCTTATAAACAAAACAAGCATATGTCTGCAATCAGCAACTCCTCCCAGTTCCAAAGGCATTCAAATTATATCGCTACCACTAATAGGTGTATTATTATAAGTGATTTAGCTAACTGATGATAACCAGCTGATTTTCAGCCGAGTTCTGTTTTCAGAGTTAAGATTAAAAACATGATCAAATTAGCCTTAATGATTCATTAGAGGACAGATAAGCGTACTGGTAAACATTTGAGAATCTTCTTTGTATTTATTTAGGTATAATTGAAGGTCTGGACGATGACGTGAGTGAAGTAAGAAGTGATGAACCATCAGTGCCAGCAGACGTCAGCTGCAAACTGTGTAAGAGAGTGTTTGAGTCCAAGGAGACCCTTGAGGTGAGTATCTACCCATATGTGTACGGTGGTACGTTGACTCAATTGATCACTTCTTAAAATTAATTGTTACAAAATAAACCAACTTAAACAATGTTTTTGTCGTTGCATAGGCAGAAATTTATAGTTCAATAAAATAAGTTCAGTTTCATTAAGGTAATTTTGACAATTTAATGATAGGTAGTTACTACAAACAATAACGTGTATTTTTGTTGTTTGAAGTAATTCAAAAGATATTGTCATGTAAAAATAATGGTGTGTAATGCAAATGAATTAATCTTAATTGGTTTGACTATAACCATCTATTTCCAAGGCAGATCATAACCAAGGCTGACCACTACAAGCTGGTGCCCTAAAAGTGTGACTCAGAGTAATATAGCAACACAGAGCTGATGCTACTAAAGTAATCACTGTCACTAGGTTATTATCACTTTTAAGGCTCTGTCACACTGAGAGACTTTACTCGCCGCTACAAGTCGCGGCTACTAATCGCACTCGCCAATAAATTCTTCCCTGCAGTCACACTAGGCGACTAGTAGTGGCTATTGAGGTTCTGTGGTGTGCGGGGTGATAACCAGTGTCATGTCATCTGTGGAAATAAGCCGACAGGCTTTATGACGTCTTTTGTTGATGAGTGTCTCAGAAATTTGCGTGGAGATGCTTTTTAACACAAGAAATAAGAAAAAACGGAAGTAGGTTCGTGATTGGATAGGTAGGAGGGGTAAATTTGGTCTGGGGACGTAATGTCCCAGAGACACTCGTATTTTCTGTATACATTAAGGAATGTAATGATTTGCTCACTTGTCCCCATCAAGTGATTTGAGTAATTTGTCAAATAAATACTCAGAAAAAAATTTTCTGATAAAATTCTATGATTGGCTTCTAGAAAACCCTTTTTATGCACTCTCAGAGTTTTTAGACCTACCTGAGAGACGAATCTGTTTTTAGTCTACTTGATTGACATTGGTTAAAGCTTTTATTTGACTTGTCTTACAATTTTAGATGTTATTTTGACTTTGTTAATGCATTGTTGTAATATGACAATAAACTATTCTTATTCTTATTCTTATTCTTGTCCACTTCAGAGTGTCAGTCATTGTTTCAATAACAATATTAACCACAACAGATAAAACATTAACAACTATCACTGAACCTAGCCGGACAACCGCGTGGTAAAGCGCTACTGCTCGCTACACCTGTCACACATGGCGACTGTGGCGCTATTCACTCGCAGCGAGTAATTTCAAGGTCGGCTACCAACTACTAGTCGCGTCAAAAATGGAACATGTCCTATTCCTCGCGCTACCGAATTTTCACTAGCCGGCGAGTATTAGTCGCAACTAATGACTATGTCACACCGAGCGATTAGTAGTCGCTACTCGAGTAGCGGCGAGTAAAGTCGTTCAGTGTGACAGAGCCTTTAAAAATGTCATGAAGTAACAGGATGATTTTTTAAATTGAATTTTAATTCATATTTTGTAAACATATAATCTTTAATATAGACTAATAATGTAATCTATTTTAATTATGTGACTAAAGAACTATATTAGGCCCAATACGTAATAATAGATATAATTTCTGTCAGATAAATGTTTCCAAGTACTTAATTAGGTCTCTTGAAATTATTGGACTGTATAATAGTTTTAATTTATTTTAACATCACATGGTTCTTGTATAGATTAAATAAGAAGTGAATTGATATTGTTTGTATAACTTATCTTTACATAGTTTTATCATCTGTCTCAAATGTTATTTTTTTGTATTATTTTATCAAAATATACTCAGTACCAGATACATGGATTAAAAATCATTACAGTTATATTTCATATAGCTGGACAATTTATTTTCTTAATAAATTTTATATTAAAACAATACAATAAAAGATATGTTAATTTTATAATGTTAACATATTTGACCATAGAATTCTAATGACTGGGTAACCATCAGTAATGATGGTAAAGATTATATGTCCACTTCTTGTTGGGTTCTTCTTAGGTTTATATGTTTTCCTGATTTGTTTGTGTTCAGGTAGGGATGTCTTGTGGTCGAAATGAACATTTATTCCAAAACGCCAATTGATCCTTTGAATATATATCGTATGGTTTGTTGTCAGCTACCGTTTGTTAATTTTGCTGCATCAATATGAGCTGCGATGTATATTGGGATAAATATCCAAAAGTCATGATAGTATATTCAATGATTAAAAATTTAAAGTGATATCCTGTCACAAAGCCAAGTCCAATCCATCAAGCCATATAAAACCTGCCTTACTGATTCTGTGTATGCTGGCTAATAAAAGTTTATCTCGGTCCTGAAGAAAGCTCTTTTAGACAGCTGAAGGATGGGCTGCCACAGAGATCTGTACTTGCTCCAATTTTATTCAACGTATGTACGGCTGACATCACAAAGTCTAGAAAATTTATATATGCAGATGATATTGCTTTAGCTTACCAACATAAGAACTTCACAACTACTGAAGAAACACAAGTGATCTTGCAGCCCTCGAAGCATGTTTTAGAAGCTAAATCCTAACCTATAAAAAACCGAAGTAGCCTGCTTCCACTTAAGTAACAGACTGGCTAATCCTTTGAATTGTGGCTATCAATAAATAAATCTCATAAAAATATAATTTTTTAATATTTAAAATACTTATCATACTATTGGCAAGAATATACCAATGATAAAACATCTAAAAGGGATCCCACACAATATGGCAGAGGTCATGTAAGTTGACGAATAGGCAGTGTGCAAACATCTTGAGTTCATAAATTTTGCAATCCTTTGTTAATAGTTTGCAGAAAATTAAATAGACATAAAATTTTTATAGTTTTATTCGACTTTTATTTTTAAAAGATGAATCTTTACAAACAGTAACTACATTTTGATGTTTTAAATTTTGTTATACTTTATTGGGGGAAGAATAAGAAAGAATACAAAGTTCCTTACACTTCTAACTTTCATCCCTCTAAAAATATATTAATGTTTTTATGATTATTTCAGAATATGCATAATCTTATACCAACGAAACATTCAAATTTCAATCAAATTGAATTAATTTTTGTAATTTTTCTGTGTACAATTTGTAACATTCTTGAAAAATACTAAGCTATTGATTTATATTTGTTATGTACTGTACATATATATGTATTAAAAAACTGAAATAAGTGTCTCACACAAAATTTTTAAGCACTTCCCTAATTAATGTGTACTTAAATTAAAGCTCACGTTTAGAAACCAGCTAAGTGATTCATTTGTGAGAGAATTGTTTGAGAATGATAAACATGGTTTACAGAAGCTGATCATCGCAGTATTTTTAATTAATTTGTATTGAATATAGTGTCACGTAATGTTCATGTGTTAGTAGTGTCTACTAACAAGTAATAGTCTGATAAAGAAACTGTTTATATAGATCAAATATAACTATGCCTGATGATAACAGAGAAACAGTTTATGCTAAGCTCGCTACAAAAAAATACTTTTTTGATTACATTTTTTACTTGTATGAGGCGATATTTTTATATTATACCTAATATAAAAATATATGGACATAATACATACCTTTCCTTTTAAAATCTGTTGATGATTGTTTCAGAACCATTTGACGTCTGAACATCAAGAGGAGAAAGAAATGTTCCATTGTCATGTGTGCCAGAAACTGTTCAATCAGTTGTCTACCCTAAAAAGTCACATGCTGATTCATGAAGAGGTAAAATCTCTTTAAGCTGACTCTTGAAATGAACTTTTACCGTAAAATTAATTCAATTGACATGCTTTAAAATTATGTTTGCAGAACAGATTAGTAGTATGTTGTGTAATTATCCTTTAAAAGTCCTAGAACTGATGTGCAGATAGATTTTTTCATTTATAACTCTTCAAATAAATTCCACTAAATGACAGGTTAGAAGCTGAGTAGAGTAGAGGTACCCTATCTTATCTATTCCAGGTTACTGTTGAGTGTTTATTTCTGAGTATGGGTCTTGAAAGGTATATTAATGCAATTCTGTTTGAATAGTACTTTTTAGTGATTCTTTAGTTCGGGTGATATGTAAAGCCATATGATACGTATATTTTAATAATATTAATTTAATAAGTCAATTCACTACCTTTAACATTTCTTCTTCTAAATTACTTGTCAGATTTACAAATCTGACAAGTAATTTAGATTGACCGATATCCAATAACAGATGTCATGAAACAGATATGTACCTAACTTTGAGAGAATTGTGGCTGATGTGTTAAAAAAAGTGATTTTACTTTATTGAGACAGAAAAAAAGATAGAACAAAACTTGAATACTACTTAAACACAAAAGCAAACTCCACGTAAATAAAACTAACGTAAGTTATCTATAGACCTTTTATGTGTTTTACATGTTTTGGTTGTTTAACTACTTTACAGGGTGAGTTTTAAGTCAGTCACCCCCTCACCTCCCCGTCTTTTCCACAGTTTATGAAATATTTGTTTTTTGAATATGCCATTTAATTAATATCAAATGAAACTACATTTAGAGTGTTCCAATGTTTTTCAGGATTAAACTTCACTATACAACAATATTGACCCACCCACCCTCCCATACACGTACAGTGGTATTGACCCACCCACCCTTCCACACACGTACAGTGGTATTGATTGGGTCCAAGATCTAGGAATCAATTACAAAATTTTAAATAGAAACATCATGTGATGTATAATTTAACAGCACAATATCAAGCTGAAAACAATAGCGCAATCAAAATTTATAAAGGATTTGTTGTTCTTTAGTTTTTAATTATTTTGTTATTTCATTTAATTGTTATTTTGCCTATGTCTTTTCCTAGTTAAAACTGATTTTTCATTTTAAGAAGTCAGCTATCCTCTAACTCGTTTGCACAGTTTAATTTGCTTTTTGAATATGGCATTAAATTATTATCCACACTACATCTAGAGTATTTCAAATTTATTAGGGATCACTTTGGGTCCAAGATCTAGGAGTCAATTTCAAAATTTAAAATGGGAACGTGATCATGTGATATATCATTTAACACCATCATTTCAAGCTAAAAACAGAACAAAATTTAAAAATAATGTGTCCTTTAGTTTTTAATTATTTTGTTATTTTATTGGTCATCACTTATGTATTTTCCTAATTAAAAGTGATTAATCATGGCTAAATCAAAACCAGGTTTGTGGTTTTATTGTTTTCTACAGTGTTCTTTGTTTTAGTCATAAAAAATCTGTTTTATTTAGTAAAATTCACAGGCAATAACCACTTAAATAAAATAACAAAATAATTGATAGCTAAAAATGAAACGTACTTTTTTAATTCCAATCGTACTATCGTTTTAAGCTTGAAATAACAGTTTTAAATTACATATCACATGACTATGTTCCCATTTAAAATTTTGAGGTTGACTCCTAAATCTTTGACCCCAAGTGATCTCTAATAACACTCTAAATATGGTGTGGGTTTATATTAATTTAATGGCATATTAAAAAAGGAAAACATTTATGAACTATGGAAACACGGTGGAGGTAACTGACTTAAAACACCCTGTATAGTATTAAACCTTAACATTTTAGCTGCCGTGTCAGGCCAGTATGCCCGACGGATCTTTGTCTCAGCTAGATGCCGTCGGGCCACTACGCCCGACATTGTTGCTAAGCAACCTTTTGGTTATTTTATTGTTACTCTACTGGTCCTGCTTTCTTAAAGAAACCGATCACACTTAATTGTACTGCAAGCATCATACTATTTTCAGAGCAAATTTCTAAGTTTTTGGTTGCATACAAAGTTGTTCAAAAAACTTTAAATGTTGGCATGTTCTACGACTATTTATTTGTATAGCCTCGACAGACTTATTTAGTGACTGTTGTTATTGAAATAACGTAATACATATTGAATACTGGATTACTTTCATCATGCAGTCAGTGTAGCCAAACCATGAAAACAAATTTACCTCAAAATGTGTCAGGCTGATTTGCCCGACAGAGTGTGTTATGTGCCGTATATGCTACTAAAAATACTGTGTCGGGCCAATACTCCCGACATATTTATATACATATAATGCCTTTGTATGTACTATTTCTGTACTCAGAAATGGTGACATAGTAAATATAATGCATCATTGTTAAAAATATTTGCATAAAAGGTTTTGGCAATTTAGAGCAAAAATACTCATTTTAAGGATGGCAGCTAACGTGTTAAACTCAGAATCCAAATATATGCGCATGTGTACAATTGCCCGTAATGCATTATCCTTATATTTATGCTAGTCGATATTTATAAATCGATATATATTAAATTAAATATGCAGCAGTGAGTTCAACGGTTAAAGGTCAACACTATTTTTAGGTTGTTATTCAGTTATGAATCGTATGAACTGGTTACTATAATAAATGAATCAATGACTGTAATAAATATGACGTGTTTACTAACCACTGCCGTTTTCGAAGTTACCGCTAGCGCTCAATGCGTATATATGCAGAACGTGAAGACAGACGATGCGCTGCCCAGAGCTCAGTCACTTGTTGTTTGTTATGTGTTCAAAACGTAAATCCTAACCTTATTTGAGTAAACAGCTTTTATAATGTGCCCTTTACTTTATATTTTTCCAGTTTCATTTATTTATGTTATAAATAATTTTATTTTATTATTACATATTCTAGTTTTACTCTGTAGGATTGTAAATATTTTCACAAAGACTAACCCTGACGATTTGAATTTTGATGAATAAAAATGTATCTCATAGTTATATTTATTTTTTCAACCTTGCAATAAACTGGTTAAAATATTAAAAAATACCACTTAAGAGAAAATAAAAAATACATAAATATAAAAAATTGAGCGTTAATTGAAAAATTACAAACAATTACTCAGCGCTTTAAGGGTTAAATGTATGGGAGAGTATGTATATCACTTATGGATTTTTAAAGTCTTAAAATTCTAATATTGGATAAATCTAACAATTATAATTTTAATCATATTTTCACTTTTATAAAAAATATAGTTTTACCTAATTGACATGTTTGAACATGAACTTATTGTAATTCAATGTTGTTCAGGCATGTTATTGTAATGAATGTCCAGGCTGCAAATGAAATAAATGCCTTCATACCACAGATGTAGAATTAATAACATAATACATGTGTACTTTTTAATTGTTTGTTGATGGTTTTATCTGTAGCCATCAGGTAAAGAGAAGGGATATCCATGCAACCTTTGTGGTAAGAAGCTGAATCATCCCAGCTCTGTCTTGTATCATCGTGAGGCAGAGCACAATAATGGACGGCGCTTTGTATGCAACAAATGTGGTAAGAGCTTCAAGCACAAACAGCTGCTGCAGAGACATCAACTTGTGCACTCGGACAACAGGTAACAATGATCAGTCTCTCATGTTGTAGACCATTGTTAATGTGACAAAGCGTTTTATTTTCACTATTAATATTTTTGGTCATTAGTGGTGGGTAAATATTTTTGCTGAATCCATTCTCTAATAAAAACAGTGATGCTTCAAAAAGTACTACATGGTATCAGAAGAATCAATATGCGTCAAAGTCAAAAACATCATTATTTACAACATCTTTGAGATATAGTAATGGCATCAAACAATACAAAAATATAAATAGACATTAAAATAGTTATGAGGATTAGTTTTTTAGGTTAAAAATGTCTTGATCAGTCTTCTTCCACTTCAGGAACTTGTTGAGGTTGTAGAAGGGTCGCTGAATTAACCATTCAGTCAGACTTGATCGTAGGTTTTTCCCCTAAATGTGCCTTATGTCCATTAGTAGAAGGTTCTAGGATTTCATTCCTATATATGAAGGATTCCTGTATATGAAGGATTCTTCTCGTACAAGGTCGTTCGATGTAGAGGTAGAATATAGTTTGAGGTTGTTCTTGTTCCATGAGTATGATATCTTGACTTTAGTCTGCATACTTCCGTTTACATATAGCACTACTTCTCTGATGTAAAGGGCTATTACTGTCATAATTTTCAGACTTATGAATGCTTCTCTGCAGCTATCCTTTGCTTGTGGGCTGTACTGTAGATTCTTATGGCTCTGTTCTGTAGCAAAAGGATTTGGTGAAGGTTTCCTGCTGAGGTTCCTCCCCAGGATGCAAGGCCATATCTTATATGAGTCTCTACAAGTGCGTGATGGCAATTTTTCCAGTAGCTTGGTCGGCTGTCTGCTTAATGCGCTTTAAAGCATACAGTGAAGTTTTGAGTTTGCTGTTAAGATTATCAATATGTTTGTTCTAGAATATGTCTTCATCAATGATGACTCCCAGGAAATTTGAATTGTCTTCCATTTTCACCTCTGGCAAAACTGGAACTAAATCTTTTTTTTACCAAAGGCTAGTTGTTTTGTTTTGTCTTCATTTACTACCAAGTCATTTAAGTGGCAGTACTGGTAAGCCATATTGAGTGAAATAAATGAGTTCACAGCCAGGGTATCAGTAGATTTGTCAGTTAGCAGCAGTGTTGTGTTGTCTGAATACATTAAAGGCATGCAGTGTTCTCCCAAATAAAGAGACAGGTCATGGGTGAAAAGGATAAACAACACAGGGCTCAGCACTGATCCTTGTGCAACACCTCTATTTGTTGGTAGAGGGGGTAATCTGATCTACTTTACTAGTTCCTTGTGTGTCTGCCTTAACTCAACACATTGCTGGTGTTCTTCAAGGTAACTTTTAAACGATCTAAAAACGTACCTTTGATACCTAGTTGTTTAATATCAAGTTATGTCCGAGGCACTCGAAGGCCTTACTAAAGTTAAGTAGGATAATAGTCACCAGGTTTTTCTCTTCTAAGTTGTCAATTTAAATTCGGAAACTTGATTAAGGCTGAGGCTGTGGATCGTCCCTTGATAAAACCAGGTTGCTCTTTAGGAAGAAGGTTATGAAGTTTGCAGTGTACATTAATCTTGTAAGTACAACTTTTTCAGCTACTTTCAAGAAAGTCGGTTGGAGAGCTATTGGCCTGTAATTACTAGCTTCTAGTTTGCAACCCTTTTTAAACTTTGGATAGACTTTACTTCATTTTAGTGCCGAGGGGAATCATCCTAGGATCAGTGATTTATTTATTATGTTTACAAGTGGTGGTATGAAGCGTCACTGCAATGTTATAATAATCTCGCTGATATGTAGTCAACTCCAGAGGAGGCCTTTGGTTTAAGAGAGTTTATCATAGCTTTGATTTCAGCTTCGTCTGTGCAGCGCAACTGGAGCATTTCATATTCGAACGTTTGAATTTCTGAAACATTATGCCTGTTTTTTTACTTTTGGCGCAGAAACCAACATCTGCTCAGCAATAATAGTGAAATCTGTTGAGGTAGCATGCAATTTTATTGGTATCTTTAGTATTCACTCTGTCAATTTTTATTTCCATCTGGGAAATTTCTATGTTTTTACTTTTCCTTTGACTGTTTATTGTTTGTCAGGCATCAGAAGTATCAGCTTACACTATGTGCTAAATTTATAAAAATCATGCTTATATTAATGTATTGTACTAAATAAAATTATTATTTTCCGATTCAGAACAAAACTAAAGAGACTGTAGAAATACAAATATAACATTGAGGGTGACGGTGAAACAATAGCAACGAACTGAAAAGTGAATTATAGTTTAACTAACTGTATAATTTTATAGACTATCCTATTGTATCGTTTGTATTGTCATCAAAATAATGATTACTGTAGCATGACATTTATTAAACAATGTTTACTATCTCAAACTTGATGGTCTCCAGTTGTTTGGTTAATAATGAAATAATTTCCTCTGGTTTGGAAGACAGGATTAGTAATGCTTATATCTAACAGTAGACCACAAGTTCTTTGTGATTTTAGACCTATATCTATCATCCTGTATAGTTTTGATTGTATATTACTTATCATAGAATAGATCATTTGTGTAATAGGAATTTGTTTGTTCTAGTAATTAGATTTTTTTGTACTTACATTCTTACATGTCACTAGCTCCAGGTATTGCTAGGCTTCTTACGTTCCATGTACCAAATCGTAACATTTTTGGGCATTTCCGAGTCATTATCCTTTTATTCTGTTCATTTTCCGAGGCTTTTTGTTGGTGATGCGTAACAATTGTGTTTCACAGGGCGGGTTGTCAGCCCAGCGCCCAACCCCCAACCTGGAGGACCAGGGGTTTGCTATTGGAGTCGCCTTCTCCTAGGTTAGCTGCTTCCACTACAGCTCTTAGATCCTAACCTAACCTCGGTTTTATATCAGAGTTACCTTCTCCTAGTCTTTGAGTACCCAAACCCTATCGTACAAGGCAGTACGGGCAGTGCTTATTTGATGGCGGCACTTCCTCGCCATGACAGCACTATCATTGGGCTCTTGTGGACTTAGTTGAGTGTGATCCCGCCACGGATCACCCCCCCACGCCCTCTAGGTGCTGCCGCCTCGGTCCGGGACTGCTTATTCGGGTTGTCCCTTATTCGCAGCTGTCCACCATATCTGATGGAGCATTCGCTATCCGCCACCTGCGACCCGTCCAATACCTAAGGCTCGGTTCCCAGAACTGGGTGGAAACCAGTTATAAAATATAAAACAATTATTATATTTTATAAAAAATATAAAACAATCATCAGTCCAGTATTGCTCTATGGAGCTGAAACATGGAAAATCAATAAAAAAGAAGAAAGGAAACTAATTGTCTTTGAAAATAAGATCCTCAGAAAAATTTATGGGCCAATTTTTGAAGAAGGAGAGTGGAGAAGGAGACACAACAGGGAGTTGAGAGAACTTTACAGGGACCCGGATGTAGTTTGTGAATTTAAATGCAGAAGGATTAGATGGGCTGGACATGTTTTAAGAAGAGAGGAGAATCATAATTTGAAACAAGTTATAATGAGGAAGCCCGAAGGAAGAAGACCGAGAGGAAGACCACGGCAAAAGTGGTGGAAACAAGTGAAGGGAGACCTGGAGCGATTGGGAGTGACTGAGGAAGACGCGGAGGATAGAGACAGATGGAGGGACTTTGTTGGTGCGGCCAAATATCTGGGAGTAAGTAAGTAAGTACATTCTTACATATGAGACGCCAACAACGTTTTGGATATTTTTAAGGCGAATAAGATTTATTATATGAGTGTGGATGATCTATGTAATCTGGTTACTGAGTTTGACTGTTACAAAAAGGGCCATTTATTAATAGACCGAAAGCAAGGGCAACTAATGGACCTACAGCTTTATGTGGAATTCGAACCACGTAGTATTGGTCTGATTTTCAGCTAATTGATAAGTCTGATACTCAGTTCTCTCCCCAACACAACATCCGTACAATGACTACCACCCAACATGGATACCCCAGACTTCTCTTGTAGTGTCCATGCTGATAGCAACCATTGTCGGACGCCATGTTGGCATTAACACATTCGCTGCTGAAAAAATATGTTAAAAACATGTCAGAAACTAAAATAATATTTTGTAATAAAACAATACCTTATATAGTCAGGAAACAGGATTGATACTCCAAATCCAGTTTATGGCCTCAATTCTGGTAGATCGGGGCTTCCGAAGTGATCGTCCGCCGGCGGTGGAGCCGCACATCGCAACGAAACCCATGCGCGCCGCGGGACGCTGCCGCAATTAGTCGCGGCAGGTCGCATTCCTGAAGTTGAAATACGCCATACAGGAGTATCATTTCCGATATCAGAATCATCAGATTCATAAGAATCAGAGTCATCTGAAGCATTTCCCATTATCTGATGTTGGATTGGGTCATCAACTTCACCATCACTGTCGGCAGGACAAAGTCAGGAGCCGAAGATGGCCCAGGAGTTGGTTGAAACATTGCAGAAAAGAATAAAACGCACTATACAAATATATTTACAATATAACACAAATCACAATACAATATAACACAACACGATACTAATGTTTCACTATTATACACAAAAATAAAATGGTAAAACTCCGATGCAAGCCAACTGGCTCAAAATGGCGCGATCCACGAACGGCGAACACCGAAACGTGACGCGAGACACAGGCAACAATGCAGCGCAAATCCGACCGTTATACGGCAAGTGGCTAGACCACACTGAATTCCACAAACAAGCATTGCTTCGTCAACCGCCGGCAACAGTTCCGCTGCGCGCGCAGGCACGCTAACCCCCGCCTACTGGCTCAAAATGGCGCGATCCACGAACGAAGAACAAGGAAATGTGACGCGAGAAACAGGCTATAATGCGGCGCAAATCCGACCCTTCTAAGCCAAAGGGCTAGACGACACTGAAGCGTACAAGCCGGTATTGATCCGTCCACCGCCTGCGACCTATCCGCTGCTCGCGCAAGCACTGCTATCACCCGCGGGCGTGTGACCCGCACTCAATGTGTTAAGAGGGCCGAACATAGAACCTATCGCCTACAACTCCACAACAGTCTGTCACCAAGTAGCTGGGTTACAAAACTGTGCCACCAATGCCAGCAGTTTAGTTAGATCTACCACTACTCTGTTTTAAACTGCATTTCATTTACATGGGGCTACACTAGCACTTCATTCTAAACCTCAACACAGTTGGTAATAAGAGACACAAAATATAACATTGGATAAACCAGCTTACAGTTATATCTCTTGCCATCAACATGTTTTGATGAAAGTCTGTACAAACTATATTCCTTCAAAATACTCTTCTACAACAATACACTTATCCCCACAATCATACAGACGGTCAAAACACTTTTACCACTTATTTTTTTTAATGTATTTCAATGATTTTATCACATTTTTACTGACAACTTTAGCACCTGCAAATCGATTTCCTTTTATTTATGTTTTTAACATGTGAACAGTAAGAAATCGGCCTAATGTGAACAGTAAGTAACGGGAACAAGCGAATGTGGAGGATGTTCTAACGTGGTAACGCGGTGCTTGACATTGGCTCTTCTTCATCGCCTTAATTCCGTATGCTTGAATTGACATTTTAAGTGTCCCAGAAGATGACTTTGAAGTAAAAAATCAAATTTAATGTTTTTTAGCTGTTCATTAAATAAATTTTCAAAATGTGATAATTTAAACACACAAATATACGAAAAGTGCTCTCCATGGAGAAACAATGGCAGCTGGGCGATACTCACACTACCTATATCCCTTCTCCAGGAGTAGTACTAACTGATAGACGATGAAATTCCCATGCTGTGTGTCTCTGGACATCGATTCCAGGAAATTTTTAACTGTACCTCGTACTAGAGTTTCAAAGGACATATAACTGAACTGGTTTGTTTTTCATGCCTTAACTGGCAGGGAGATGGAAATATGAAATTCTGATGTTTTTATCATAGAATTAGCAACAAAGTCTTAAATAATGAAGAAAATTTTACATTATATGTATTGTCCATCAATAAACACACTGGTAAAAAATTACTAATTGTTTTCTTATTATAGGATTGTATATATATGAAATAAAAAATATTATTGTAAAATAATTTATGGAGTTTTTATTATTATTTCAAATGTAAATGGTGTTAATTTTTATTGATTTCAGACCGTTTGCGTGTACTTTGTGCTCTGCAAGTTTTAAGACCAAAGCCAACTTGATGAACCACCATGCCACACATACAGGAGAAAAGAAACATAAATGTGAGCATTGTGGACAGCAGTTTGCCCACAAGACCAGTTTAACTCTACACTACAGATGGCATTCAGGTAACTGCAACTTTAAACATTGATTTATTGATTTAAGCATTGTGGACATCAGTTTGCCCACAAGGCAAGTTTAACTCTACACTACAGATGGCATTCAGATAAACCACAACTTTAAACAATAATTTACACCAGAGTAGTAGTAAACAAAAACAAAAGAATCACATTATCGCAAATTTTATGTACCGCTGCCTGAAGAAAGTGCCAGTGGTACAGACAATTTGTAATAATGTGATTCTTTTGTTCTTTTTTACACTACTTTGGTCCTAGTAAACTTCCAAGGTAAGTTTTCTGATGTCCTATCTCTCCAATGTACTAATTCCTGGCTTAGTGCCCTTTAAACTAACCTAAACAATCAATAATTTTAAGCATTGTGGACATCAGTTTGCCCACAAGGCCAGTTTAATCCCCACTACAGATGTCAATCAGGTAAACCACAAAAAGAAACATAAATGTGAGCATTGTGGACAGCAGTTTGCCCACAAGACCAGTTTAACTGTCCATTAAAGGTGGCATTCAGGTGAACCAAAACTACAAATCAATGAATGGGCAGATGAAAATAAATATATTCACTGAATATCCTTTAATCATTTCATTCTCTTGGAAATTATCACCAAGAATAAAGTATTTTTTTTCAATTTAGTTTATTTAGGGTATTTTTTTATAGAAAACAAGGGAAGTGGAGTTCTATTACTCAAACCAAATCAAGCCATATGATTCAATGTTTCCAAGCTGAAATATTATAATGTGTGAAAAAAGAAAAATGAAAAGGTGGACAACAAACTTTTGTGTGCGCTTTGCTGGAAACCAAACAGATTCTTTTGTGAATCCCTCTGGTCTGAGGAAGGTGAGCGTGGTTCACCGAAATCGATCACCATAATATTTGTGCATTTTGTACTTGTATTGTAATATATTTGTGCATCTTGTGCTTATATTGTAATAAATTTGTGTTGTGTGACGTTTACTTGTACTGTTCAAATAATACTACCGTATGTAGGTGGGTCAATACCACTGTACGTGTATGGGTGGGCAGGTGGGTCAATACCACTGTAAGTGTTTGGGTGGGCAGGTGAGTACCACTGTATGTGTACAGGTGAGTGGTTGATTCATTACCACTGTACATGTATGGGTAGGCAGGTGGGTCATTACTATAATTTAATTTAATCTTGGATTACTCCTTTTTCTTTTATTGAAGTATGTATGTTATTGCTTCTTTTTGTAGTTGTAGTATTTAATTTAAGGTTAAAATACTTGTTTTTTCATTAACTTAATGTCAGTACCTCTCTACGTGTTTGAGTGGGCGGGTATGTCAATACCACTGTACGTATAGTGAACACTTCTTGTTATATATTTTACAGTAAATAAGGAAAGTAGAATTTTACTACTCAAACCAAATGTATCCATATGTTCTAATGTTGTTCCACCAAGAAAAGCACATTTCTTAATTTAATGTAACACTCTGCCCAAGTATTTGAAGGTAGAGTGTGATGTTAACGCTTTTGGGAGAAAGGTAAAAGAGTTGTTGGTATCACGCTGCTTCTAAGGTGTCAGGGATTTTATTTCTGACGATTTTATTTAAATTTAATTATGTATGATTTTTAAATTGTTATAGTAAATGTCAATTATAGTTATAGCAGTAGCACTGTTAGTTATTAAGACCCAAGATACATTTATGCAGTAAATAAAGAATATTGATTTTATTTTGGTCTAGCTGAAATATAATGATGAGTGAAAAAAGTACAATGAAAGAGTGGGCAAAAAACATTACAGTTCAATGACTTTTAATTATATTTCAACTATTTAAGCAGATAAGGTTTTATGATGAAACGTGCTGATTAGAAATATTCTTGTAAATTTATTAAAAGATTTTTTTGTTTTAGATATTAAAGATTGAACATTTCAAATGGCCGCTATTTTTAAATTGTTTATTGCTTCAAATATATTTTAAAAGGAGAACTTACTAGGCAGAATGTTAACCAAAACTTTGGTTGGATTTGCTCAAGCCATTTTAAAAGTTATGCATTTTTTGTAAAAATCACATAAGGTCAGATATGTTAAACGAAAACCGACAGACAGCCAGTTATTTTATGTTTCTTTATACAGAAGGAACAATGTTCCGAAGTTTGTAACATGAATTTAGAAACTTCTATAAATATAGATTTATAATAAGTCATATCTTAAAGAAAGTTAAGTAGATTTTTAATAACTGTTATAGGCCAAAAACCTTACCAGTGCAATGTCTGCAACAAGATGTTCTCTCAGAAAGGCAATTTGCAAGAACATCACAGGATACACACGGGCGAGAAACCATTTTCTTGCACAATCTGCTCTCGCAAGTTCACTACATCTTCTCAGGTAACTTGCTGGTTACGTATTACGTCATTAACACACCTTATTCAGATATAATCAGACTAAACAAACAGTAATCTTTTATATATAATATGTAAACGTGAAGCCGTTTTTTGTCAACGCAACTCCCCCCCTTATTTCTTGACCTATTTAAATGGTTGAGGTGTCAACAAATTTGCCTCTGTTCGTAATTGTGCAATAAGGTCTTAATTCTTCTATATTCTCATCCCGAAGGGTATGGAAAGCCCTCAATGTATGTTTTTTGGCCATAATAATAACGATTTAAATGAATCAAAAGTAACAGTTGTTCAAAAGTAAATAATGATTCAAACTGTTTTAACAGCTGTTGGAATATAAACAAAGGTATTTGTAATATTGACGAAGTTATAAAGATCTTTCATAATGTGTTAAACCAAAGAAGGTTGTAAGAATGGTTTAATTCACATTCAATTGTAGGGCACCGCTCTACTGAACTTGAAGATTACAATGGTAGTTTAATTCAGTTATTTTATTTATTTAATTAATCTACAGTCATTAAACAAAAACAAATGAAATAAACACGTTTAAAATAGGCTAAGTAATATCATTGGATGTTTATATTAATAATTAGGTAGCAACGCAAGTAATGAAAGTAAGATACTGTAAATAAAATTAATATTGTGATTTTACATTATATGGGTTACATACAATTATTTGTATGTTAGCATAAACACAAAACATAGGCCTAGACTATATAATAATTAATCTTTTTTCGATGTTAGATAATTATTTTCACTATTGTTTCTGATACTATACTGTGTTTGTTGATCATAAATAACTACTTACCCAACATAAGTACTTACCCATAAAAATCCGGGGAACAACAGTTGAATACAAAATGATGTTTAACTGATAGAATCTTTATAAAGCCGTATATTGTAAAAGAGTTACAGTCATGACTATATTGATCTTCAACCATATATTAATTCGGCTATAAGGTGCACCAAAGACAACATACAACTGAACCTCAGCCTGATACGGGTAGTTTCATTGATACTCAAAGATAATCTATTATTCTTTAAAAAAAATTATGGGATCAGTAACTGTAGAATCAAAAGAAGTCTGAGATTTTGGCTTCTCATTAACCCCACTGTGTTGTACTCAAAGCTAAAAAGAACTTGAGTGATGTTATGTGGATCGCCAGATAATTTAATGACAAGCTAACTTGTGAAACACTTTACAGATCATTGGTTGAAAATCTTCTTAAATATTACACTGTTGTTCAGAATGGGGAACGAGTCTGCATAGATGCAGCAATTGAGACTGTCCAGAGGAAATTATTCTCATGGATGATGGAAGTTTCTCAACTTTGTTTCTTAATTCAACAACACACTATAACAGCGTTGTTCCCCTAAAGTTATAGCCCCTTGACGGAGTTTTTTTTTGCCATTTGACGCGAAATTCAGAGTTAATATAAAACTTGTTAATATTTGTCCATTGGCATTAAAAAAATAAAATTTGAATGCTTATTAATAAAATTGTAGATATAAAGTTAATTGAGCTGATGGTATCTGCAATTGGTCAATTTTGACAAAATAAACACCAATGAGCCAAATATATTCAACAGTTGAAATATATTCAGCGTTTAATTGTAAGTCCAAATAATTTCAAAATAACTCGCTTGAACAAAGCACTTATCCACTCCAGTCTGTCTTACATTGTGATTTCCAGTTAATCTAGTATCATTTATGCACACCTTTTGACCCACAGTACAAGCTGCACTTGAAAAGGCATACAGGTGAGCGGCCGTGGAAATGTGAGTTCTGTGGAAAATCGTTCCTACACAAGGATGCATGGAAGTGTCACATCCGGCGCCATAAAGGCGAAAAGCCTTTCCAGTGTACACATTGTTCTAGGGACTTTCCTGAACAATGGGCCCTCAAGAAACACATGCGCCTGCATACAGGTACCTAACCTAACCTAACTTATATGGTAGCAGTATTTATAATACATTATTACGTAACTAATGAGTTCCCACAATAATACACCGACATGATGGAATAATCCCGTTACAGTATATCTAACTCAGAATTGATGAAAATTTTAACACAAATAATAATAGCTTCAATATCTTATTGAACATGCTTTCTCAATAAGACAATAGTATTACAAATCGTTGGACTCATATAATGAGTACAGTAAACCACAAGTACTAATCAAACAATGAGCATGGAAATAAATAGGATCAGGTGAAAAGCAATTTATTCACTGCATATCCTTTAATTATTTCAATCTCTTGGAAAGTTGTCCCCTCTTTTATTTCAAATCAGGAAAAAATATTTTTTTCAAATTAGTTTATTTAGGGTATTTTTTCAGAAGACAAGGAAAGTAGAGTTTAGTACTGAAACCAAATGGAGCTATATTATCCAATGTTGTCAAGCTGAAATGTCACGATGAGTGAAAATGTATAATGAAAAACTGAACAACAAATATTACTGTCATTAATTCTGTCATTTTTAATTCGATATCAACTATTGAAGCAGATTTGGTTTTGACCATGTACTGTCAATTTGCAAATTTGACATTACAATATGAACCAACTTCTGTATTTAATATCACCACCGTATGACGTATGTGTATGGGTTGCCGGGAGGGTCATCACCAATGGCATACGACATACTTCATCTACTATTATGTTAAGTGCTGTAAAGTGTCAAGACCAATGGGATATTATTGCCAAATAGAAATGTGAAACTTACTTTGTTTGTTATAAGTGCTAAGGTACATTTTTGTTATTCTATAAGTTTTTAGTGTCAGCTGGCTGATGTTGTAAAGTTATTAAATTTTGTTGTTTAATTATTTAGTAAGTTGGGTCAAGATTATTAAACTTACATTGTTATTATTAAATCCTCTTTTAGTTATTAGAACTTTAGTACATGTTGAAAGAAGTGGTTATTTGTGGCTAAGGCCTTGATTGGTCGAAGTAAATCACCTCCTTTCATGTGTAAAGGTAGCCAGCAAAAAGTCTTGTTTTGGCCAGAGTTTAGTGGGGTGTGAATACTATATTAAATATAATTTTTGTGGTATGTAACTTAATAATTGCCTCAAGAAAATGTAGTCATTCAATTCTGAGGGTGTAATTCTGTTTATGTTTGTAAATTAATAAATTAAAAGAGAACATTATCATATTTCTTTATAACAAAGTTTTTGTAACAGTCTGTTTTATCACAGAGTTTTTATATAGGTTAGGTTTAAGGGCACTAGGCCAGGAATTAGTATCTTGAAAAGATAGGACATGAGCAAACTTATTTTAGAAGAGAGGTTCACTAACACTAGAGTAGTAGTAACATACACAAAAGAAACACAAAATTACAAAAATTTTCTGTGCCACTGGCACTTTCTTCAGGTGAGTAAAAAGAGAGAGAGGTTTTTATATATTCACTGTATATATTGGGCCATTAGGGTAGCGGTGTGCGATGCAGCAAATTTTCTTCAATTCGATTCAAAGAATTTCGATGCAACTCGATCTGATACGCATATAAAGAATTTATGGTTTTTATTAAGTTTTAAAAGCGTTTGAGTAACAATAATACCTTTTGATACAGGTACTGTACCTTGCTAGTACAAAGAAAGATAATTTTAAACATACATGTTTTTATCATATGAAAAAAATTAGCTAGTTTTTGCTATATGTATGCAACAAAAATAAACTTTATATCAAAGTAAGAAGGTAAATTAAAAATAATATAAGGAATGTAAGATAATATATAGACTGTCTCTATGATAATGTTCTACGCTGCATGCACGTAGAATACCCATATGTATTGCTTGATGGACTTTTATCATGTTCATATCAGTACGAGTTATCTTCTGGTCGAACTCTGTATTCATTATCGTGATATAATCAGGTTTATATCCGATCGCACTCATCCCTGTCCATTCAGAACGAAAACAAACTCGAGTAATAACCATTTTACAACTATTCTATTGTAAAATATTTTATTTAAAACATCAGTGTAGTAGTTCTATATGATGCACTAATAAATATTATAGATTAAAAAGGAATTTTTCTTAATAATTCATAATATTGCTTATACATCGCACACTCCTACATGTGGGCTCAATCAAATCACAGGTTATATCATTGCTAGAAAAATGTCTTCTGGGATATTTGCTTTATATAAACTACAACATTTTTGCAATTTGGAAACCCCAAAACTAGTATATTTTGCCCATACACATATACATCTGGAATTAATGTACATGGGGCTACATTCAAACAAATTTGAACAGACTTTTATTGATATAAAAAAGAGCAATAAGAATAATGTTGAATTTGATTTGGAGGGAATCGTTTAAACCCTTTTTTAACTTTTAACAAGAGTAATTTATATACTTTATGACACTGTTCATTTGTAATTGTTACAACATTTTTTGAATAAAGTGATTTAATTTATTGAATAATCTGTTAGTAAATCTTTGATTAAAAATCAAGTATTTTCACAAAATAATAAATAAACTTATAGGAGCTATAATATATCAACGTTCAGTCCCCCAACACAATCACTCATTCATTATTAATTTCTAAGACATCGATCGTAGAGATATGGGCGAATATGAGCGGTGAATGAGTGTGATGAGTGTAGATGACCAAGTGTAGTAATTGTTACTATCTGAGTTTGACTTAGCTCAGAAAGGATTATTAATTAATAGCCCAATAGCTAGGGCAACTATGGGACCTATAGTTTTACGTGGAATCCGAACCACTTAGTGTTGGTCTGATTTTCAGCAAACTGACAAGTTTGACACTCAGTTCCCTTCCCTACACAACATCTGAACCTTGACTACCATCCAACATGGACACCCCAGACTTCTCTAGTAGTGTCCACGTCGATGGCAACCATTGAGCGGATGGACACCGAGTTGGTATTAAGAGGGCTCAGCAAGGAACCTATCACCTACAATCTCCCAAACACTTTGTAACCAAGTAGCTGGGTTACAGCATTGCATCACCAGCGCCGACTATCATTATTATCAATACATTGAACATCTTAATGTCGGCACTAGTGGTGCAGTGCTGTAACTCAGCTACTTGGGGACTAAGGTTGAGGAGATTGTAGGCAATAGGTTCTATGCTCGGCCCTCTTAATACAGACACGGTGTCCACTCAGTGGTTTCCATCAATGTGGACACTACTACAGAAGTCTGAGGTGTCCATGTTGTATGGTAGTCAAGGTTCAGATGTTGTGTAAGGAAGAGAACTGAGAGTCAGGCTTGTCAGTTAGCTGAAAATCAGACCAACACTACGTGGTTTGGATTCCACGTAAAGATGTAGGTCCCTTAGTTGCCCTGACTATTGGCCTATTAATAAATAGCTCTTTCTGAGGAACAATCCACCTTAGTTAGTAAGAATGACTGCACTCAATTATCTTTACTCATCACACTCGTTTGCCCCTTATATTTGACTATATCTTGACGATCAGCGTCTTACTAATGAACAATACTGAATATAAAGTCAATATTACTCAGTCAATTTATATTTTGTTGAAGATTACTTTTAAATATTCATAATGTAAAAGTCATAGTTTATAAACTGAGTTTCTTATCCTTATCAGCTCAGTATTATTAACTAATAAAAGTCATAGTAGTGTGCATGATCATCAAATAATTGATCATCAGTCTATATTCACAGGCTACTGAGGTAAAATGTAATGTGTTCATTTATTCTAGGAGAGAGGCCGTATTCATGTACCATCTGTGGAAAAACGTTTGCTGACTGCTCAAACCTCACCAAGCATAAAAAGGTAATTTTCTATTGAACTCTACAGTAAAACAGAAAAGAGTACCCTATTTGGGTAATTTGTATAAATAGGTTCTGAAAAGTCTCATAAAATTTGTTTCAAATCTATATATTTGATTATAAATTTTTATTGTCAGGATACATATGATAATATTTCCACTCTTAACCGTTTAATAATTTGCCCTCATATATAAAATGTTAACGTGAGGGGGATAGATTCAGAGGCTAACTCAAGCCATTTTTATCAAGCAAGGAATACTAGTGTTCAGGAGTACTTTGCTGATAAGAAAAATATTTCTGTTAGAGTTTAGTTTATTTTATTATATTCACCGCATTGTTTAACTTCTGTAAGACAGTTGTCCATGCCATAGTTTAAATAGTTTAATGACAATAAAAAATTCTTGATTCTTGATTCCCCATTAAATATAGTTGACAAACATGAAAGGTCAATTACTATATCTACATTGTATATCATTTACAGTATAGATAGATAGGTAGGCTTAGATGTCATTTAGCTGCAAGAAATCAAAATTGTGACAAGCTAATAATATATCCTGCAAAATCCCCTTTCAAAATTGGTTTCACTATGACAGGTACATGCAAGAGAAGCAAAGCTAGAAGAACAAGGACAAGTAAGGGTAGACAGCGAGGAGTTTTCTGTATGGAACATAATTCAGTCCCACCTTCAGGAAAATGAAGCCATGAACAAGGATGCAGTGAAGCAAGGTGATGACGTCCAACAGATAATATACGTCACATACCAGCAGGAGAGTGAGAAAATTAAGGTAAATTTAAAAGGCCTAAATTTTATTACTTCAAAAGTTAAGTGTGTTTCAAAGTGCAATGTATTGTGCGTTTTAAAAATATGAAATATTACATCCATAATTTGTATCATTCAGCAATTATTATTTGCTCAAAGTAAAACTCTAAATTTATGTATTAAGCTGGAGCAGGTGGTTCCAAAATACATGAAGTGCAAATAATAATAGTTTAGTTGTTCTTTATACGTACGTTAAATAATACAGTACATCATACACAACAACAGACTTCTTTTACAGTATAAAATTTCCTTTTTCCAGCATCAAAGCCATGCTGACTGGTAATATTATGTACCATCCTAATTGTTATATTTGTTTTCTTACATATTTCTCACTCGAAAGCAACAACCTGTTTGGAGACATACTACACGTTATGTCAACATGTGATAAATAATTTTTTATTGTATTTAACCATTTCCTAAAGTATGGCAATCTGTTTTAGAATTATTCTGTAAATGTCTATTACATAAAGGGAACATATATTACATTTAAAGGGCGACACTGAATTCATAAAAAATCACAATCAATATATAAATCAATAAAGTTATCTAAAAGAAGTTGTTGCCTTACGAAAATATCTACAAAGAAAAATTGTTTTAAATCTTTGTGGAAAAAGGCTTTGTGAGTTTGGCATAGGTACAGTTAAAAACGATAGGCCTATCGTGATTGGCCTTAATAGGAAGGTTGTTGGTCTAAGGTTAATAAAAATTCAATGTTTATTTTGTTATTTGTTGAGATGAAAAATGGGTATAATAAAACCTTATTTTAGCTTTGTACATTTGTAGCTTAATTCTGTTTCTTAGACTTTTGTTTGTTTGGCCCTATGAAATTCAGTCTTTCAGCTTGCATATTACAGACAAGAACTGTGATAAAGGTCCTGACCATCTACAAACTTGCTTTGCTATTAGAGGAGCGTGAATATCAAGAAGAGAAGAAACTGTTGGGGCTAGAATGACCTCCAAGGTTAAATCAAAACATATTTTATTCCATAATATGCAGATATGAACATGTACAGAATGGCATCAACATGATACAAAAGTGTAAAATTTAACTAATCAGCATCACAAGTAAATTTATCTAGATTTCAACAGTTCAAAGTGAAAAACTATAAAAAAATCTTTTAGCAAGTACAAGGGTTTTGATAATAAATATAATTTTAATTTATTTTTAAATGTATTTAAATTAGCTCTGTTTTTATTTCAGAGGGTAAACTATTATAAAACTTAATTCCAGTATAACTTTTTTTTTTTTCAAAAACTTTAAGTTTATGTGTATCAAAGAAGGTTGGTCCCTATATCTAGTACTAAAGCTATGGTAATTCCCTAATGTGCAAACGGAGTGATAATTACGCTTAATAAACAGAATTAATTCAAAAACATATAAACTATATACTCTACTGTAAGTATACCCAACTTACGAAAGTCATTTTTAGCTGAGTTTACCTATTTCAATTTCGAAACTATCCTAACTGCGTTTGTATGAAAAACTAATATTTTGTCTTAAGTTTTTAGTTGTACTTGACGTGGCCTATTTCGTGTATGTACATTGATTAATTAATGGCAATCAATTTGATTTGATTTGGTTGAAGTACTGCTATACAAAATAATGCCATAGGATACATCGAATTTATTAGTGCAAAGAAGTGTGAAAACTCCAGAAGCTATTTTTTTACAAATGTTACCAACATGAGTGTTCCAGTTAGTTTGCTGTCTACTGTAAGCCCCACAAATTTGATCTCGCTTGTTTCATTCAATACATGCTCATTCAAACAAATATTGGTTACAGTTACAGTACTATTTGGTCTTTGGGCAAAGTTAACATATTTAATTTTGATTGGATTATAAGCTTTTTTCTGATAAAAATTGTTAAATTTCTGCCAGTTTACAAAAACTTGAAATCTTAGTATCTTTAAGGTTTGTTCCAAAAATTTTCAAGTTCATGTAATCCGCATACAATGTCATTTTATCAAAATTAAGCTGAATAGGCAAACCTTTGATGTAACATAAAAATAATAATGGACCAATGATGGTTCCTTGTGGTTTCTATATTTAATTGTGCTAAGTGGTGAATGTGTGTTAGTTATTTGGTTGCGGTTATTTACATGTTATTTCTACAAATTGTTTCCTATTAAAGTAGAACCTCGCTTAACCGACGTATATGAGCTGAGATATCGTTGCATAAGTGAAAATATGGGATAATAGGGAATTTCAATAAAAACTCTAATTTTTGTGTAACTAAGTACTTTAATGCATTTTACTAAGAATTAAAACTTTAGTACTGTTTAAACAAACATTACTTTAGGTTATAGAACCCAAAATAAAACTGATAACAATAAGAAATGCAATGTAATACAATTTCAGTACAGTATAGGCTTAATTTATAAGTTGCAAAATACAGAGTTATTTAACAATGCCTAAAATGAAAGGTAAATGAACAAATTGTACTTAATATAAAATTAAACAATTATAAATTAACTTTATACACAAGTCTAAAAATACACTTCTTATAAGTAGTGTACACTCTGCTCACACGTTACAGCCCGCGTTAAAACTGAACGTAAGATCACAGTAAGCAACAAAATTAATGTATCTGCTCATTCAAAAATACAGTAGCTGACCAGTTAATTATTGCTGTATTGCATTGTTACTTAATTCACGTAATACACTACATATACTACATAATCAAATTCTGTAACAAATTAACCGATTTTCGTTGTATAAAAGTCAGTTTCGGTCACGACTATCTCAGAAAATCATACGTTTTTTACGGTGGCGATTTCGGGACATGTATGTTGTTTGAAACAGAATGTCAAATAACAGCATGTTGGATAACGAGGCTCTACTGTAGTAAGATATGATTTAAAACACCCATGGGCTCTGTTTTTGATACCCAAGCTGGAGATAGTATCAAGCAACTTTGCAGCGCAAACATTATCGAAAGCTTGACTTAGATCCATAAATACTCTGATTACACTATCACCATAATCTAAGGAATCGATAATAGATTCAATAAACTCGATACTGGCATTGATTACGGATCTTCCTGTTTAAACCCGTGTTGGTCATTGTCAAGAAGGCTATTCTTTTCTAAAAAATATGTTTCAAACGGTCAGGAAAATACCTGAAATAAACGAAGTATTTACTACATGAGCTAAGGATTTTAGCATGTGGGACCTAGCATATTTAATTATTGCCATGGGTATTTTATCATACCCAGTTGAGTATTTGTTCTTAAAATTTGCTATAATCATATCTAATTGATCGTGTTCTATTGGTTTTGGCATAAACAACTGATCTGTGAAATTTCTATGGCAAGCTATTTTATTATTAGATGAAGCAGTTTCCAAACTTGGAATGATTTTTTTTGTTTTGACCATATTAATATACTAGTAACAGAACAATTTACAAATTAATTCCTGATTATCAACCAAAACATTATAAGGACTTAAAGTAATATTACTGACTAGTGATGAATTTGTTATATTTACCTCTTTCTTAACTATTTGCCATGTTGTTTTACATTCATTGTTATATTTTGGTATTAAATTATTGTATAGTTGCCCTTAATCTGATTTATCTCCTCATTATGCACTTTTTTCTCAGTGTTTATTATATTTTTAATCTGTGGGTTTTTTGAATATCGAAAATCGTTCTCTAAATCTCTTATTTTATTCTTTGTTTTTATTAATCCATTTACTTTCACTTTTTATCAATCTAGATTTTACTTTTGGAAAACTAATATCAAAGTAATAAAAAAATATTTTAAAGAATGTTTAAAATTTATCATGTATCGTTGTTCTTTTGATACAAGTTTTAAAAATAGTTATTTATTCTCATCTGAAAGTTTTCTTTGAAGCTATATAACATTTTTGTTACTATCTCTGCTGTCAATTGTATTTACTTCAAGAACTTGTGCATCATGGTCTGTATAATTAGCTACTAGGCCATCAATTTTTAATGAACTTTTATACAAATAAGTTGAAACATTATCGGTGACAGTTAGGCCCAAGCATCATTTAAAGGAAACATCAGAATCAATATCTTTGTAGTTTCTAATGTAACAAATTTGGCACTTGCTTTAGGCAAATATAGCTTGTTAATACAAAAAATAAAATCATGCCTCGAAAGGTCAGAGACGGGATGTTGTCTGAGATGAACAAAATGATTGGGATTGACCACCGTTATAATGTCCAGCCATGTGTCAGAAGCAGAATGTGATGAGTGACAATCAGAAGAAGAATATTCAGATTACATAAACGTAAAATGTTTGTCAACTAAGAAAGTATTCTTCAAGTTGTCAGGTCCAAGTACGTTGCAGTTTGAGTGCCCCATTATAATAAGACACATTAATGAGCCATAAAATTGATGCAACTGTTTGAAAACGTAGCACACAACAGGTAATTTAAAAAAAAACAGCTTCTAGAATATTTGTTCCATCTAGCTAACATAAAAATCACATACTCGGGACGCCCCGCCCTGCAGTTATCAGAAGAGTAAAGACAGACACAGGAAGATGAGACGAGACAAAGAAGCATTTCCCTTCCTCTTTATGAAGTGTAATCGTTTCTAAAGATGTTATAAACCAAGAAGCTCAACAATCACTCGTGTCACTAATGTGAGGATTAAGCCCAGTTTCTAAAACTAAAATAGTATAAAATTGTGGTGATTCTAAAATATACCAATATTTATGAATTAACAGAAGCTAATTTAAGGAGAGAAAAGAAAAATAATTGGCAAAGGATTCAAGAGGGGGAAGGGGCAGAGGCACTGAGAGTGTGCTGGCCATGGGTGTATTGTCAGGAGTACGCACGGTATTCAGCCATGGCGATGAGGACAGGGCGACACTTAAAACTGGTTTTTAACTAGCTACTTTTATTTTACTAAGTGGCAATTTATTTTCCATAAAATAATTGTTGAGTTGTATTAAATTCTCATTTATTATTTGTACAACTCGTGTTGGAGACTCAAATTCGTGCCATCTGCATAAAGAGAAAATTCATTAAATACCAGGAGATTCATAAGGCAACAGGCAAATATAGCAGTAGTCCTAGGATGGGCCCCTGGGGAGATCTTGTTTTTACTTCAGATAATGATGAAGATTATTGTTGTTTAAGGTTGTTATTATTATAATTGGACTTTTCAACAATGGTTTTCTTTAAAGAGATAAGATTTGATCAAATTTAAAGGTATTTTTTTACAATCAATTTATATCATTTCGACAATTATAAATTAGGATATACTGTATATAATCAAAATTCTTCATAAGATCTAAAAAAAGTCAATGTATAAATTCTTATTGTGTTATATTAAGTTCAGCCTTTCATAACCTGACTTGCTTTGTGTATGTCTAGGACAATAGCAAGTTTGTTCTACCCTCTTTGGTCGAGGATGATGTCTCGTTGCAAGGAGAAGCCTTGGCTTTGCCTGCACAAACCCTTCAAGTCACTGATGACCAGGGCAACCCCATCCATTTCACTATGCAGGATGGCAGTGCTCTTCAGGTAAAGGACTAATATAGAATTGATCAGGAACAGTTTGAAGTATCACAACAGTCATAGAAAGCAAATACTGTGTTAGAGATCAGATTCTTTTAATTCATAAGTCTTTCAAACTATGTAAAATATTTTTTTAATAATGTTTTTTTAATTACTTTCTTAATGAAGACAAAATTAGACCTTTATCTTATGTTGTAAGTGATTAATCAGTTTGACACTGTGATATTTTTTTGAACTGTTTTGAGCTAAGCTAAATGAACACTTAAGATTGTTTTATTTCTATTTCTTGTATTCTATTCATGTGCGGAAAATATTTTTACCAAATTGTCAAGATTATCGTTTATGCAGTCAATTACAGAAAAACAAACATGGGTGGCAGAGTTAAAAGTCTTAGGATATTGAATAAAAGATACAATTATATTTACAGAACATGAGTTTTTTTTTTTTTTTTTTTTTGTAAAAAAAACTTAAGACAAATAGCTTTTGAAATTAGTATAATATAAAGAAGTCAAGTCTTACAAGGAGTTGCCATATATAGCTGTTAAATAAACTTTAAGATCTAAGGACTGTAAATTGTTCTAAATTAAATTTTCTTTAAGTTATTATTTTTTTTTTTTTTTTAATTTTGTTCATGCATGCGAGGGAGAATGTATGTGCATGTGTGTGTGATTGTGTGTGCATCCAAATCTCTATTAAAGTAAACTTATTCAAGGAATAATGATCCAAACATGAAGATTGTTAGGTTCTACATTTTCCGGTGACAACTGTGTCAAGGTGCTATCTACAATATTTACAAGATAACCAGATGTTTCGCCCATACTGTGATGTGGCATCCTTATTGGTTTCTCTGGGACTTAATGCAATATCTTGTAAATATTGTTGATAGTACCTTGACACGGTTGTCACCTGAATGTAGAATCTAGTTATGACACCGGCCGCTTGAGCCTAAGTTCTAAGATGAAGATTGTTATCGTTAACTTTACATTTTTGTTTTCTAGAACCTTCAACTGGTTGTAAATGGTTCCTTGTCCAAAATGTGGTTTCCTCTTTATTCCTCTTCCAGCCCACTTTACCTATGTTAGATATTTTTCATATACTAATATTGTAAGTATCACACTTTTTATAGACCTATTTAATTAAGTTTCTTTCACCATTGTTTGTTTTATTTATCTGTTAACAACTTATCCAGTATGTTTCCTGACAAATGTATTATCAATTGGTAACAATGATACATACTATGAAGTATATTATGTACTTAGTATAACTAATAATTATAAATACTTCAATAAATATTTAAATCTAATATTAGAAATATACATTCAACCCTAGTCCTGAATGAATCTTCTGTGAATGAATTGTACATAAATTTAATGTAATTTTACTTAGATATCACGTTCAAGTACAAATAAAATGAACTGCAGATGTGTAACTAACGAAAATAATACATAGATAATATCAACATAGAGTGTTCAAAAGTAACAACTTTGTTAAATTAGATGACAGTCAGTTCTTGGGGGGTCTTGAGAGGCTTCTATGAAGGGTCAATTAAGGTATTGTAAGTGTCCATTCAGTGTAGCTATGTTCAACCAATGTTGCTCAATTTGTGTTGCCATAGTCTCAGTCTCACAAAATCAAAGTATAGTCACGTGAAGTACTCTGAACTTCATGCTTCTGTGATATTGAAGGTGCTGATTTCCATTGAAACAGCACAAGTCATGTAATGTATCTGTCATAATAACTAATTATGATATGTACACTACATGACTTGTGCTGTTTCAGTGGAAATCAGCACCTTCAATATCACAAAGGCATGAAGTTTACAGGACTTATCATGACTTGCCAACAGTAAAGCTAGGTAATTGGAATCGGTAATCCTGGGGTGCATTTTTATAATAAAGGTTAGGTTAAAGGGCACTAGGCCAGGAATTAGTTTATTGGAGAGATAGGACATCAGCAAACTTACCTTAGAAGACAAGTTCACTAACACCAGAGTAGTAGTAACATACACAAAAGAATCACATAATCACACATATATAATTGATATTATTTATTTTTGGCAGAGGAGGGGATTTGCAAATGAACAAAAATTTAGTGAAGAACATCTGCCTAAGTGTTGTTTATAAGAGGTGATGTTGATGACTGTGAACATGTCATCTGTGCTTCAACCTACGTGTTATTTGCCACAGCTAGTAATAAACGTGGAGCTGCAACAAATTCGGTGCTTCATAGATGCTCGTTCCCTTCTTAATGCTAATTATACTGTATTTTTAGGTATACATATAATATGTTTATAAAATAACTTCATGATTCGATTGGTGTCATTATCATGAAAAATCTAGTAGCCACGTATTTAGGTGAACCAAGGTTAATTTAACTGACACTTGCTACTTGCAGGTCTAGAGTCAGTTACAGGATACTTGAGCAGCCTAAGGTTGAAGCGCAATCTAGAAATGGCCTCAGAGTTTTCCTTCCCCTCAGCAAACTAAATATTATACAGCATTATTATTGCTGATCATATTGGGGGACTAACACACAAGTCTTGCGCATCATAGCTTTGCCCTTGTTTTACTACCCTGCAGAATATTGTGTATGTATGTAACTCGATATGTAGGAGAGATCGTGTCCAACTAAATAGGGCAGTGAGGACTACCAGCAGCTCCCTCATTTTATTTTCACTACATCGGAATCTAGTGCTGTGTAGCTCCTTCAGAATTCAATGCCATGCATTACTTAGAGAGTTTCAAAAAATTTAACTCTGAATTTTCTTGTGTGCTGGGCGACTCAAATCTAACCTCTTCCTACAATTTTACAAGTTTATTTCAAATTATACCAAAAAACCAGCTGTACTCAACTTGGGATATGTTTGAGGTCATAACAAGTTCCAGGTATCAGACCTCAATCCTGTCATAGGTGGAATGAACCTTTCTTGCAAGTATTGGATACTGTGGAGTCACTTTCACACGGGCGTAGGAAGATACACTTATTGGTGCAGAGCTGAACCCTAAACTTTGAATCATATAGTCTATTGTGCTCTTTTCAGGGGCATTAGTTGGTCATAATTTTTGAGAGGCAGGTGTTTAAGTATCTGCTGCCGACACAAGTAGGTTGTACTCTTTTTTTTCATTTTGGCTTTTCAATATTTTAATTTTTTAGTTTAATTTATTACATTCCGCTTTTTGGTGGCTGGCAAGTAATAGGCTTATACTTACATGAACTGCATTATATTATGAATAAAGACTTTATGAACAATTGAAATATTATTCTATTCTCCTGCAACTTTTTAACTGAAGCAAGTTCAGAAATCATGCAAGTTACTTGTCACATTGACGAATTTAGAGTAATTTTTGAAACTAGTTCTTTTGATATTATTTTAATTTGTGAAACATGGCTAAAACCTTATATTCATGACAAGGCTGTGGAATTACAAGGCTATAATCTGTTTAGAAATGATAGACTTCATAAGGGTGGGGGAGGTGTTGCAGCTTTTATTAGATCTCATATTTCTACTTCTGTTATTCACTGCTCTGACACTTCTCGTCCTAACCACCCTGAGTACTTGTTTCTCGACATCTGTGTTAATACAATTTATGTTCTTCTCAGTGTATGTTACAGGGCACCTAATCTTGGATATCTGGCAGAATATGAACATGCATTGCTAGATATCATGACTCGCTACAGTCATGTCATTGTTATGGGTGACTTCAATACTGACCTACTGGGACCTTCTACTTATGATCAAACTTTTTTAACTACTATGTTCCAATCATTTAACTTAACTATTCTACCACTGCTTGCCACTGCCGATACATGGCTTGACGTCATGGCTGTTAGTGACCCAGATTTTGTTCCATACTACGATCAGGTCCCGGCCCCTGGACTGTCCAAACATGATCTCCTATTCTGTGTTTATAAATTACATCCGCCAAAAGCTAAACTACTTTTCATCCAGTATAGCGATATGAAGAGAATTAATAAAGAGACACTTCTGGCAGATGCGTTTTCTCGACCTTGGCATGAAATCCTTGAGCTTACCGAAGTCAATGATATAGCTAATCTTTTAAATGTTCATTTAAATACTCTTCTTGAGGAACATGCTCCTCTTGTTACTAAGAGAATAACTAAAAGACCTGCTCCATGGATCAATGATTGCATTCGTAGATTGCAAAAACTACGTGATGCATCATTCCGCAAGGCCAAGCGAAGTAAATCTGCTGTAGACTGGGCAGCCTATAAAAAACTTTGTAATCAAATACAACAACAGATTCGTAACTCAAAGATTCGTTACTATTACTAAACATTATCTAATAATTCTAAATCTACTAAATACCTTTGGTCTAAAGTCAAAGAGCTTGGCCTTGGTAAATCAGATACTTCAGCTCCAATTACTACAAATCTTAATGAAGTTAATGACTATTTTGTAAACATTCCTGTTGATACGTCAGAGGCTCGGGACTTTGTTAATCATCTCTCTTCAATCCCACTAACTAGACCTGCCCACCAGTTCAACTTCTTTCCAGTAACTGAAGGAGATGTTTTGAGGGCTATTATGAGAACTACTAGTAATGCTGTTGGATCAGATATATTTCAATTAGATTTCTAAAGGATACTTTACTTGCAAAACTTCCTACAATTACTGCTATTTTTAATTTATCTTTATCATCTAGTACATTTCCTACTATACGGAAATCAGCTGTTATTCGACCTTTACATAAAAAAGCTAATCCCCTATCTCCTTCAGATTTTCGGCCCATAAGTATACTTCCTGCTCTGTCTAAATGTCTTGAAAGAATAGTTCATCAGCAATTTCATAATTACTTAGAGAGGAGCAAATTGATTTCCAATTATCAGTCTAGTTTTCGCTCTAATTATAGTACTACTACTGCTCTTTTAAAAATTACTGAGGACATCCGTCAAGCCATGGACAGGAAACAGCTTACAATTTCAACACTTTTTGACTTTTCGAAGGCTTTTGATTGTGTTTATCATCCTCTGCTTTTAATTAAGCTGAAAAACTATGGTTTTTCTGATAGTTGTGTTTCCTGGGTTCAGTCCTATCTTTCTGGCCGTCGGCAGTGTGTGAGGACTAAAGATGGAGAGTCAGACTGGAGGCCCGTGGTACGTGGTGTTCCCCAGGGGTCTGTCTTGGGACCTCTTCTTTTTACTCTCTACATTAATGATATAACTTCTGTTATACAACACTTTAACTATCACTTATATGCTGATGACTTACAGATATATCAACATTTCTCTATCACAGAATCCGACATTACTGTATCAAACATGAACCGAGATGCTGTAGCAATCACTTCTTGGGCAAAACGACATGGACTCAAACTTAACGATGATAAGACTCAAACAATTTTAGTTGGACATCCTAGACTATTAACTTCTGTTGACAATGACACGTTTCCGAAAATAAGTATTAACAACTTAACATTAAACTATTGTGACAAAGTTAAGAATCTTGGTCTTACTATGAACAGAACATTAAGTTGGATTGACCAAGTTACTGTGACATGTGGCGGAGTGTTTGGTGGTATCCACAGTTTGAAGCGGCATGCTTCCTGTTTCCCATTCAATGTAAAAGTGATGTTGGTTAATATTCTTATTCTGCCGCACTTTAACTACTGTGACACCGTTATCAATGATATGACTGTTAAGCTCTCGGACAAACTTCAAATGGCACAAAATTACTGCATTAAATTTATTTTTAACCTACGTCGTGAGGATCATGTTACACCATTTTTTCGCCAAATATCTGTTTTGAAGTTGAACAAGCTTCGAGATTATCACGTACTTACTCTTCTTCATAAAGTTTTAAATTACAGAACTCCAAGCTATCTGTTCGAGCGTTTCAAGTTCATTTCTGAAATAAGCATTAGAAACACTCGTCAGGGAGCCCTTTTACTATCAGTCCCAATTCATCGCACTGCCCTGTACAATAGATCTTTCACTGTATCCGGGTGCCGATTATGGAATATGCTTCCTGACAATATCAAAAGTATAGGCGATCACCCTCGCTTCGGGGCGGAGCTAAAGAACCTATTTTTGCGGGACCTGTAGACGGAGCGGGCGGTTGCGTTTGGTGGTCATGGTTTGCGGGTGGTATGTATGAGTGATGGATGATTGTGTTTTTGAAGATTTGTATTATTTTGTGTAGATATTCATTTGTTAGTTATGATTTTAAAGTTATTTTTTATGTTTGATATGTCGAGTTTTTTTTTTTTTTTTTTTTTATTGTTGATTACGGATATGTTGAAATTTGTTTATATTATATTAATAGTAATGTTTTGTGCTATTTTTATGATTAGTTTTGTTATTTGTGATAGGTTAGGTGGTAGAGAGGACTGTCCAGTCCTAACCTCGCCTTAAAAATAAAGTCGTTTTTCATTTAATTTCAAGCTTTACAGTTTCATGTATTGCACAATTTCATAGTTTAAATAAGAACTTTAGTTAATTAAGGGTTTAGATAAGACAGATCACAATTAACGATGGTTGTGCATTGGGATTTAACAGGCCTCTGGTGGCTATTCCTAGACCTCAGAGACAGAAAATTGATCAGATAATTTCTAGCTGTGATCAGATAATTTCACTCTAAACACATCCCTATAATTTCTTAATTTTGATTCATTATAATCATATAAAATTATAATCTATTATATTCATCAATTATAACTATAATCAATAAAAATTTATTGGTTATGTATATTAATCTCATTTTAATAGTATAAACAATCAATTAATTTATAAAAATCACTAACACCTAGTTAAGTAATCATTGTTTGTATTGCACATTTATAATTGGGATTGAGAACAATGGTTACTTGATAGTTAACGTAAAAGTAATCATACATCAATCAGGATAAACAAGCAGCACAATTCACTAGTGGTGAGGGATTTGATTTTTACTTCTTTTGCTAATTGTGTTAATTTATTATTCAGTTGTTTTGATATTGATAATATACACGTTATAATTACTGCATTATGAATATGATATGCAAGTAACTTTTCTTTCAGCTGGCTTATAAACTAACCTCTTTTTCCATTCTTGATGTTTTCAAGATCCTCTTGTTGTGCACTATTGTATTTTGTTGTTTGGGTGTGGTGAGAGCTGTACTGTAGAGTAACAGTAAACTGTTATGTAATTAATGCTATTTTTTAACTAGATAACAACAACAGATGGCCAGAATCTCCACGTGACGACCAAAGATGGCCAGATGATTCCTGTCCATATCACAACGTCTGACGGCCAACCTGTGAGTACTGAGTTGTCATCTGCACCTCTGGAGATACCTGTGGCTTCAGACATTGTAGACGAGTCCATAGCTGGATTGGAGTTTACCACTGTGGAGGGACAGAAGTTCAAGATAATACCACCATATATTGAAGATACCATTGTTCCTGACTATCTTAATATTGCATAAGGGAAAAATAATACCATCAATATAAACTTAAAAATCAATGTGAAAAAACTATAAAATGTATATTTTTCTTTTGTCTTGTAGTATGTACACTATTTTCTTAGTTACCTTTAAAATATTGGTATCTTTCCTTTTTATCAGTGAGAAAATATTTTTAATTTAATTGTATATCTTGTACAATTTGTATAGTATAATTTTTTTAAACCATTTGTATAAAAAACTACTAAAATATAGCTTGTTTTTCTATGTAGAAGTATTTTACACAGATTTATTTGTATTTAAATTTATTTTATTTTGTGCATGAATTTTCCTCCTAACTCAATTGAAATTTAAAAATTAATAATTTTGAAACAGCTGCTTGGAAAACATATAAATCAGATTGAACTGAACATTATTGCTTAACAACCATTCAAAGAAAATATTTGATTGTTATGCGCAAAAAAGATTGTATTTTGGGATTATCACCTTTTTTATTTGCTATGAGTTATTTATTGCACACCTGGATAAATAATACTCAGAAAATACATTGACATATTCAACAAAAAACTCTAAAAAAGGAAAGGTGAATATATCTGGTAACCACCAGTGAGTTTCAGTCTTACGATTTGGTAACTTTAACTGGTCAAATAATTTGAGAAAATACCATTCAAACAATTGACAAAAAGTTTTAAAAATAGTTAACAGCTTAGCTAAAGAACAATTTGATTTTGAAAAGTGACATTAGACTTTTTTCTTAACTGGCCACCCTGGGACCTGGACCTGATTGGATAGTGATTTGACTGCTTAAACCGAGATGTTGAAAAACTCGTTATATTACAGTTTATCTAACGCTAAATTTATTTATAATACATAACCTAAAAATTCCATAGACATTACAGTTTTCCAAGTTTTTGGGTGGAGAATTAAATTTCAAGTTATATGTTATAAAATAAATAATTAAGAATATCTGCTGTACTAACCATATCATTTTTATTTTTCTTAATAAAAAAATAAACATGCACCAAATATAAAATATATACATACATTTTATTCACAAAACACTTAATTAATCACAAAGGCAAGATTTAAACAAGGATAACCCTTTCGATGCCGCTGTCCGATATATCGGACAGCGGTAGTTATGCTAAAAATGCCGCGGTCCAATATTTCGGACCGCTCGTAATTTTTTTTTTTTTCGATAAGGCATTTTCGTTAATATGCCATATATACGGTACCAATCGGTTGAGAATTGATTATAGTACTCAGAAAAAGTGTTTTAAACATCTTTTAAATATGCGTTTGTTGAAATATATCTGTCACACTTGAAATAATCGCTCAAGTCTGACAAATATGTGATTTTGTACTGTCGAAAAAAATTACGATAAATCCTGGGATTTTCAAGGTAAGACTTTGAAATTTGGTATGCATGTTAGTAATTAAATGTTCTTTCAAATAAAGTCACTTTTATAGCCCTAGTATTTTTTTTGTATGGTCTGAAAAGTTTCAAAATTGAAAAATTAAAAAAATTTTAATTTTTAAAGTTGAT